>PVKE010020320.1:0-20906 GCA_004027555.1 Craseonycteris thonglongyai
CCCCCGCGCGTGCACGCGCCCCCCGCTCCCCCGCGCGTGCACGCGCCCCCGCGCGGGCGGGCCGGCCTGGGCCCGCGGTCCCGGGGCCCCTGTGGGCCGGGCGGCCGCGGGGAGGTGGGGCCGGGGCGCGCGGGGGGCGGGGCGGAGGCGGCTCCGGGCTCCGGGCCGCGCGGCGGGGACTTGACAGCGGCCGGGCAGCCGCGCAGGACGCGGAGGAGCTGGTCGCGCCCGCGCCGCCGGCACGATGCTGCCGCCCCGGCTGTGCTGGCTGCCGCTGCTCGCGGGGCTGCTGCCGCCGGCGCCCGCGCAGCGGTTCTCGGCGCTCACGGTGAGTCCCGGCCCGAGCAGGTGACCCGCGGCGGCGGCGCAGGTGGGACGCGGGGGGCGCGGGCGCGCGTGGGGCGGCGCGGCCCGCAGGGACCCCGGCGCCGGCAGCGGGGAGGCGCCCCCACGCCCCGCGGCCGCGCTGCGCTCCCCCCGGCCGGGCCGCCCGGTCCCTGCGGCCGCCCGCGGCGTGTTTTCCTTCCTTCGCCGCGACTTGGAGGCGCGCGGTGCCAAGCGCGCAGCTATGCCCGGGGCCGGGCCCGGCCGCCGGCCGCGCGCTCGCGGGTTGGCAGGCCCGTACTCGGTGCGATCTGCCCGTAATCGATGCGATCTGCCCGTAATCGATGCGATCTGCCGCGTAATCAATGCGATCTGCCCCGTGATCAATGCGATCTGCACCGTGATCAATGCGATCTGCCGCGTAATCAATGCGATCTGCCCCGTAATCGATGCGATCTGCCCCGTAATCAGTGCGATCTGCCCCGTGATCAATGCGATCTGCACCGTGATCAATGCGATCTGCCGCATAATCAATGCGATCTGCCCCGTGATCAATGCGATCTGCACCGTGATCAATGCGATCTGCACCGTGATCAATGCGATCTGCCCCGTAATCAGTGCGATCTGCCCCGTAATCAATGCGATCTGCCCCGTAATCGATGCGACCTGCCCCGTAATCGATGCGATCTGCAGGGACGAGAACGCCCCGCTTACACGTGTCTCTGCGCCAGTGCCGAGAGGGCGCGGGGTCCGGGAGGGCACGCGCCCTGCGGGCGTCTATTGTATGGAACATGGGCTGGGGCCCGCGCCCTGCCCTGCAGCACATGTGAAGCCGTCCTGCGAGCCTTTCCTTCTCTCTGTCTGTCTGTCCGTCTGTCTCTTTTTTTAAGCAGTGAGGGGGGGAAGCAGTGGGTGAGCTCACGGCTCATACCTAAGATTCTTCTGGAGTCTTCCTGGGGTCCCTGCCTTGTGTCTCCAGTGACTTGTAGATTAGAAGCTGCGAACGTTCACAGGCTCCTCTCCCCGTAAGACGGTTACCTCCCCGGAGGGGATCGTCGGCCACTGACTGTGTGCTCATGTGTGTGCACCGCTCTGCACACGCACACACACAAGGCACGTGTGTTCATGTGCACACACGTGTGCGCACAATGCACACAGGTGCACACGCGCATATGTGCATGCACACAACGCATGCATGTGCACACACTCATAGGCAAGTGTGCATTCATGCACGCACACAAGGCATGCATGTGCACACTCATAGGCAAGTGTGCATTCGTGCACGCACACAAGGCATGCATGTGCACACACTCATAGGAAAGTGTGCATGTGTGCATGCATGCACACACAACACTCATAGGCGTGTGCCCATGCACACACACATGCACACTTGCCCCCGTAGGGCAATAAAGGCGCGCGATGGGGGGACAGGCGTTTCTCAGAACCAGAGCCTCGTCTTTTCTCCCCCAGCGGCCACCCCTTCTCTGGAAGCGCCAAGAGCAGCCGGGCAGCTGCTGGCTCCTGGGGGAGCCTCAGCCGGTGGTCCCTCTGAGGAAAAGCAGAATCCGTGCGGTTAGTTATTGGAACGATTTAAGTCTCTGTAGATTTTCTCCTCTCCCCTCCCCTCTTCCACGTTAACCGTTTGCTTCAAGCCTCTGGTCCTCTGCCTCCCGAGGCCGGGCTGCGGGGCCCCCCGCGGGGTCCGCCGGCGATAATGCCGCGGCGCCCCTTCCCCTGCAGCCCCTTCCCCTGCAGCCCCTTCCCCTGCAGAGCCCCACAGACCCGGGGCCTGAAAGCCACATGTGCACATAAAAGCCTGCGTTGCGTTCGTGTCCAGGAGAGAAGCTGAGAGCCGGAAAATAGCTCGGCAGACTCCGCCCCCCACACCCCCAACCTGGGACCGGGAGGCTGGCTGAGGCGCCTTGCGGGGACCTCGGATGTGCTGGCCGCTGACGCCGCTTCGGGCCACGGGCCGCGCGTGGGGACTCTCGTTGGCACAGAGACGGCTTTCTCTCTGCGGGATTCACGCGTGAGCCTTCGCAGAGCAGAGCAGCTGCGTTCGACGGCGGGATCCGGGGGGTGACAGCCGGGTGTCTGTCTCCTGACCTTCGGCTTCCTCGTCTGGGGATGGGGGGCAGGTCATCCTGTCTGTGTGAGGGTCCGAGACCAGCCTTGTAACGAGCCTGCTGCCCGTCGGTGCCCGGAGGGCAGAGCGTGCGTGAGCGCAGACCGGACGCGCCGTCCTCTGCCTCCTGGGTCCCGCCCGTTGCTTCTCACCTGCAAACAGGCAGCGTCCCGCCTCTCTGGGGCTCAGACGTGTGGCTGCTCAGAACTGCCCGGTGGTCCTCCCGTCTCCCCACGCGTCGGGCGCGGGGCTGCCGGAGCGCGGCGCGGGGTTTGGTCCCCCTGCGACTTTGTGTTCGCGACTCAGAGCGTCTTCGCCGCTCTCTTATGTTTCAGCCCCGTCGTTCTTTAGAAACAGCACCGTCAGACCCTCTGTGCTTTCTGACGTTTTATTTTTTTAAAAGATTTAATGTTTGAGAGAAGGGGACAGAGACAGAGAGAAGGGGGAGGCCCCAGAGCCGTCTCCACAGTTGTACGTCATTAGCTGTGACGTGGTTTCCTTCCACACGGGTGGACGTGGGGCCGTGCAGGGCGGGAACTGAACTGGGGGCTCCCGCGTGGGAGACGAGAACCTTCCCCGCCATCCTAGCGAGGACCAGTTGCGCCGCAGTTCAGCACGTGGGTTTGCCCGGACCGGGGCCGGGATTCGATCCCCAGACCTCATGGCTGCAAGGCCAGCGCTGCACCTGCTGAGCCTCCCAGCACGTCTGACCGTCTGAGGGCTGCGCCATCTCCTGGCCGCCGATCAGACCCGGGCTGTTTGCTGCTGGCAGGTGGTAGCTGCCCGACCCAGCCCGGGCTCCTGCTGCCCCAGGGGAGGCGCCCTGGGGGCCCCTTAGGGGCTGCGTGATTCCTGTTCCCAGGCGGCTTCCGGCGAGGGGCTGGCACCGGGGAGGCTGCGGGCTGGCAGGTCTGGGCCCCATGTAGCCACAGAGCAGAGTAGCCGCTTCCCGCCCTGCGGGCGCCTGTGTGCTTCGGGAGGGGTGCGCTGCCCACAGGTGCCCAATGTCGGTGCCGAGCACCCGCGACCCAGTGCCCAAACTGCCCCGGGCAGCGGTGCCACACGGTGTTGGGATTTCGGGGTGTGCGTGGCTTTTCCGCTCCAGCTGCAGATGGACCCCAGAGGGGCTTGAGGAGGAGGAAGCCGAACACGAGCAAGACTTTCCAGGGGACGCCGGGTGGCTCAGCAGGTGCAGCACTTGCCCTGCAACCATGGGGTCCCGGGATCGAATCCGGCCCCGGACCAGGCACAGCAGTGACCGTGGGACGGCGGCAAAGGTTCAGTTCTGCCCCACGTCCACCTGTGTGGAATGAAACCACGTCACAGCCGATGGGTGTGCAGCTGTGGAGATGGCGCTGGACCCTCCCCCTTCTCCTTCTCTCTCTCACCTTCTCTCAATAACACAAATCTTAAAAAGAAAAGGACCCGCGAGCCTGGAGACGCACTTACACAGCCAGACACCCGCAGAGCTCGCTCTCATTTGGGTTTGAAGTCAAGACCGGGAACCAAACGCTCAGCCACTTCAGGCCCCGCCAGGACCGGGCAGCGAGTGGGCCCAGCATGGCTCCGGGGCCGGCGGGTTTCTGAGTGATTCTGTGTCAATCTCGCTTTCCCCCAAACCAAGGGCTGCCGATGCTGCTGTGCTAACCCTGCCACCTGACCACCCTTCGGACAAGCGGCACCTTCACACTCAGGAACGAGAAGATCCACACGTGCGAGGCAGACTCAGAACGAGGACGTTCCACAGGAGCTTGGAACTGGAGAAAAGGCGTTAAGAGAAAACCCCTAAGTTCGTTTACTTTTATTTTATTATTATTTTTAAAGATTTATTGTTTTTGACAGAGACAGAGAGAGACAGAGAGAAGGGGGAGGGCCCAGAGCCGTCTCCATAGTTGTACGTCATCACTTTTCAACATGGTTTCATTCCACACAGGTGGGCAGGGGCCATGCAGGGTGGGAACCGGGCTGGGGGCCTCCTGCATGGGAAGCACGCCCCAGTTCAGCACATGGGTCCTCGTGGGCTGGGGCTGGGATTTGATCCTCGGTCCCCGGGTTGCAAAGTGAGCGCTGAACCCACTGAGCCGTCCTGGCTTCCTCCCTGAATTAGTTTGGAATCGTCATTTTTCTGTTTCCCCACTTGAGGGTACTGGTGACGGTGCAGGATCCCACCATTAACATCCGTACATCTTTAGAGTCTGAGTAACAGTTTATTGACTATTTAGCTGAAGCCCACAAGAAGAAAGATCTCAGAAAATGAAATCCTACCTTCACATGGGCTTGAGAAGAAATTATTCTAAAAGCGAAAATAACAGAAATTCTTCTGCGGTCTGAGAGTCCCAGGCTGGAAATCAAAGAACAAAGGTTTGTAATAAGACACAAACGAATAGAACCAAGTAAAACGTCAACTCACATGTATAGTGTCAAGACTGAAAAACAAAAGGCATTGTGAACGCGCACTCTTTTATGGTCACACGTGGCCAGGCTCGTGAGCATGTTCCGCGCGGAGGTGGACTCGGAACGACCACTAGGACCGTGGTTGCGTTTGGACTCATGTCTTGTAGGAGGCGGTGCGGCGTCTCGCCGTGAAGTGGCCTTTCCCGGAGGCGGGTGGCCGTGAGGAGTCACAGATGCTTCCTTCTTGTGCTCGCGTCTGTCATTTCCCTGCTCAGCCTTTTTCTTTCCCTTTTGTACTTTCGCCCCAGTGAGTCCTGCGGGTTCTTCCTCCCAGCAGCACACGGCCGTCAGTGCTGTCCTTTCTGTGTCTGCAGCTCCGCTGTCTGTCCCCTGCGGCTGAGCCCTGCTCTGGTGGCCGGCACTCTGTGGGAGGTGGGTCGGGGCTGCACTGTATCCTCAGCATCGTGTGACTGTCACCCACCCGTGCACGAGCAAGCCCTGTGCCAAAGGCAGATTTTTTCTTTTTGGGGGGCAGGCCAGCTCTTTGCATTTGAGGTTGTTGGCAGAGGGTCCTGCGACAATAGGGACGTTGCAGGGCGTGTGCAGGGTCTGGGGTGAGCAGTGGGCTGTGGCGTGTTTGATCACAGGATCCGTGGGCCGAAGGAGCCGGTTCGGTTCTGGACGCCTCCCCTTCGCCAGATCTGGTCTCCTCTTGAAGAGCCACCCTCGGTTTCCTGGCCGCACATGCGGTGGGACAGGGGTTGACCGTGTCCTCACTGGCTGCCCCCGTTAGTCTCCTGCTCTGCTGGTAACTGAGTCCCCCCCACGGAGACCCCAAGCCACTAAGCCGGGGGAGCCTCACGCTGGAGTCCGCAAGGGCCCCCTCCTCGCTCACGGTTGTCAGGAGCGGCGGAAGAGGGGGTGCCCCTGGGGCGAGACTCATGCTGGCCCTTCCTGGGTGTCCCTGAGTCAGGGGACCCTCCCTCACCCTGTGAGGGCGGTGCAACTGGATGCTGACCGAGGAACGGCCGCACAGCCCCGTGGGCGGTGGGCAGCACATGGCCCAGTGGGCCAGCGGCCGAGGTCAACAGCAGAGGAAGCATCTCAGCCTCCAGGTAGCGCACGTGCGAGGCCCCGTGCCTGACCCACGTCTGCAGCCCCAGTGGCTCCCGTGGCTCCTTCCTGCTCTGCATCTGCCCTGCTGGGCACCGAAAGGCTGGTTTGTGATCCTCATGTAGTCTGCACATGGCCATCCCGTGGCCCGCACGTGGTTCTCATGTGGTCTGCACGTAGTCTGCACACGGCCATCACGTGGCCCACACGTGGTTCTCACGTGGTCCGCACATAGTATGCACACGGCCATGACGAGGTCCTCACATGGTTCTCACGTGGTGCACATGTAGTCTGCACATGGCCATTACGTGGCCAGTACGTGTTCTCACGTGGCCAGCATGTAGTCTGCACACGGCCATCACGTGACCCACACGTGGTCCTCACGTGGTCCGCACACAGTATGCACACGGCCATGACGAGGTCCTCACATGGTTCTCACGTGGTCCTCACGTAGTATGCACGCGGCCATCACGTGGTCCTCACGTGGCGCACACGCGGCCATCACGTGGTCCTCACGTAGTACGCATGCGGCCATCACGTGGTCCTCACGTGGCCCGCACGTAGTACGCACGCGGCCATCACGTGGTCCTCACGTGGCGCGCACGCGGCCATCACGTGGCCCGCACGTAGTACGCACGCGGCCATCACGTGGCCCACACACAGCCCACACGGGGTGCTCGGAGCCCACGCGCACAGCGCAGTGTGACCCTGCAGGAGGGCGTCGCTGTGCCGTTGGCTGGCATCCCTGAGCGACGTTCTCATGTCACCCCGCGAAGCCAGCCTCTCCCGGAGCTGCTGGCCGTGAACCTGCGGGGGCACTGCGCGCACGCTCCCGTTGGGGCGGCTCCGCAGCCCAGTCCCCGCTGTACGCAGACGGGTTCAGCCCCCCGTGTTCCCGTGAGGGGCGGCCGCTACTCCCGAGGGACAGGCCGGCCTCACGACCGGGCGCGGACACGCGGGGGGGAAGGCCCGCCTGCCCCAGTGAGACCCCCCAGGAGGCCTGGGCGCCCCATCCACCCCCCACCCCGAGTCAGCAGCTGAAGAGCCGTCAGTAAAACGCTACAGCGACTCCTGCACCCCCGTTACCGCGAGTCGGGCCCTAAAAAGTTTACGCTAATGTAGCAACCGGCGCCCGGCGAGGGGGCCGGCTCTCCAGCCGGTGCCAGGCGGCCCCGGGGGCCCCACGCGTCCCCCAGCGACAGGAGGTGCGTCTGCATGTGGGGCGAGGACGCCCGCGTCCCAGGCCGCGCGCACGCCGTGCTCCATGCCCCGCCCCCTGTGCGCACGCCGTGCTCCATGCCCCGCCCCCTGTGCGCACGCCGTGCTCCACGCCCCGCCCCTCACGCGCTGCCATTTGTGCGTCGTGGGCGAGCGCGTCCCGGGTGAGGACGCCCGCGTCCCAGGCCGCGCGCACGCCGTGCTCCACGCCCCGCCCCCTGTGCGCACGCTGTGCTCCGCGCTCCGCCCCTCACGCGCTGCCATTTGTGCGTCGTGGGCGAGCGCGTCCCGGGTGAGGACGCCCGCGTCCCAGGCCGCGCGCACGCCGTGCTCCACGCCCCGCCCCCTGTGCGCACGCTGTGCTCCGCGCCCCGCCCCTCACGCGCTGCCGTCTGTGCGTCGTGGGTGAGCGCGTCCCGGGTGAGGACGCCCGCGTCCCAGGCCGCGCGCACGCCGTGCTCCACGCTCCGCCCCCCCGCGCGCTGCCGTCTGTGCGTCGTGGGCGAGCGCGTCCCGGGTGAGGACGCCCGCATCCCCGGCCGCGCGCACGCCGTGCTCAGCGCTCCGCCCCCCCGCGCGCTGCCGTCTGTGCGTCGTGGGCGAGCGCGTCCCGGGTGAGGACGCCCGCGTCCCCGGCCGCGCGCACGCCGTGCTCAGCGCTCCGCCCCCCGCGCGCTGCCGTCTGTGCGTCGTGGGCGAGCGCGTCCCGGGTGAGGCGGCGCCGCTGGGCTCGGCCCGGACCCGCTCGGCGCAGCTCCTGCCCATCGGCGCTCCCGGCTCCGAGCTTTCGCAGGGCGTGGCCGGGGCGGATCTCCCTTCTCACGCAGAGATGAGATCCGGGCGGAC
Source organism: Craseonycteris thonglongyai (assembly GCA_004027555.1). Taxonomy (NCBI): domain Eukaryota; kingdom Metazoa; phylum Chordata; class Mammalia; order Chiroptera; family Craseonycteridae; genus Craseonycteris; species Craseonycteris thonglongyai. The sequence continues at coordinate 8,021 of PVKE010020320.1, forward strand.
CCTGGTCCCTGCCCCGCGCCCTGGGGCCTCCCTCCTCTGCGCCCGAGCCCAGGGGGCCCCGAGGCAGGTTCGGGGTGCGCGCTCTGGGCCCTGCTCCCCGGCCACAGGAGGGCGCCCCAGAGCGGCCCTGCCGGGCCTGGGGAAGGGCCGGGGCGTCGGGCTGGGCCCCCCACACAGCTGCTGGCGCCCAGGGACACAAAGCCCGCGGGCGGCCCCTCGGCCCGAGTCCCGGCTCCCAGGACTGGACTCGCTGCAGAGACGCCCCATTAGGAAGGTAGGAAACGGGGGGGTTCTGGACGTGCTCGCAGAGCTGGGGCTGTTCCGGGGCCCCCAGACGGCCGTGCTGCGCGGCGCCGGGCGGTTCCGGTGCGGTTCTGGCTGCACAGTCGGCCCCCAGCTGCGAGGACCCTCCTGCTTCGGGGGTCGGAACGTGGGGCTGATTTCTGGGCACCGTCCCAGCTTGTCCCCGGGACCGTCTCTGGGTCTCGGTGCCGTGTCAGCCTTGGGGGGCGGCGTGGGCTGGCACGGAGGCCGTGGGGCCACCGGCAGGTGCCGGCCTCGTGGGGACGCGCAGCAGGACCCAGCAGTGTGCGTCCTCTCCGGACACCGGACCCTCCAGCACGGCCTCCAGGACACGGTTCCGGTGACAGTGGCGGCTTTCCAAAGGGGCCTTGCTGGTTGTCACTTGTGGCAGCGAAGCGGTAGGTCCTTTAGGAGCGAGGTCACCCGTCAGTGCCACGCTCCCCAAAGCTCCCGGTCAGGGTGGCGGGGACACAGGCTCCGTGTGGGCCCCAGACACTGGGGTTTGGACGACGGGTTAGGACAGGAACTGCTCTGCGTCCCTTCAGGTGATGAGCTTGGCTGGTTTCTGCGTCACGCTCAGAAGAGCAGGGCCCGGCCTGAGGTCCTCGGTCCCCCCTCCCACTCTGTCTTGTCAGAACCCGGGTGGGTCCCGGGGTCTCGCGTGAGGGTGTCTGGTGCGTCGCATTTAAACACACGGATGAAAACGTGCGTCCACCCTCTACGTTGTAAAAATTCACACAGATGCAAAGCGACCACAGCGCCTGGTGTGGCCGCCACCCCACGGCCCCCGAGGGGCTGGTGACTGGCTGCAGCGGTGACAGAGGGCGGGCGCTGCACTGTAATTACCTAATCCCCGCGCTTTGCTGCTGGGGCGCCCTGTAATTATAAAGTGACCCGGAGCCGTCGCTTGTAAACACACAGGGTGCCAGACATTAAGCAGACGCACGTGCTGGACCGGCCCACAGAGCCGCCCTCCTGAGCTGGCAGCGCCTCCCCTGGCCCCTGCACAGGTGCCCAGGCCACCCCGACACCGTGCTGCCCGCTCTGTCCCCCGAGGACCCTGCTGGGGGCCAGTGTGGCCCAGCCGGGGGGCGGCCCGGGGACGGCAGGGTCCTGGGTGCGGCCCAGAGATGAGGTCACCTCACTGCGCCCCGCGTGCGGCTGGGCGGTCAGAGGTAACGGTGGTCGTGGGCAGGAGGGCATCCCTTGGGGGAAGTGTGGGCCCTGTGCCCACCGGGGGTCAGGGGGCCGCCTGCCCTGGTTGTGCTGCCCATGGGGGTCTTCTGTGCTGTCAGGCTGCCCGGTGGCCACCGTCCTTTGGGGGGCCTGGCCAGGTGGGAGTGGCAGAAACCCCAGCTCCCCAGGCGGCCTGCCCAGCCCTCCGGTCCCTGCCCCCCGGCTCTTCTGTCCGGTGATGCTTCGGTGCAGCGCCCTCAGGTGACCTCGGGCTGTGTGCCCCTCCCTCTCCCCAGACGCCCCGGCCCCTGGTGGGTCCAAATGCCAAGTCCCCGTGAGGGACACGGGAGCTGGGAGGGTGGTCGTCGGGCAGACTGTTGCCATGCACCTCATTTCATAGTAATTAAGTGCTAATTTGTCACGTGGTCCTGGGAGCCGCATAACGAAGCCGTTCAGTGTGGTGGAGATTGTCGATAACGAATTGTGTGCAGGGAAGGTTTATGCAACGCTGACCCTACTCAGGACCCTGCTCGGGATGAGACTCCCGAGACCCCCACAACAGACGCGTCCACCCTGCAGGTGGGGAAACCATCCAGGATTCAGTGCCTCACCCCGCGGGACACGTGGTGGGCGGGGCCGGCTGACCTCTGACCCCATGGGTCAGATGGAAGGTGCAGTCGAAGCAGGTTTGCAAACGAGAAGCTCAGCCAAGGGCTCTGGCCTCATTCGGGGGCACAGGGTCCCCGGGGTCACGGAGAGGAAGCCCCCCAGACAGACAGGTGGGGGATGCGTCCTCCCAGGTGGCTGTGCCGGGGACGGCCCCGCCCTCAGTGACACGTGGTGTGACCCTCGCCCGCGAGGACGGGCGTCTGCTGTTTGCGGAAGGCCCAGGGTGTCCCATGGGAGCAGCCGAGCCGGGGTCGGGTTTTCTCCTTGAGCTTCGGTTCCCTCGTCTCTGATCCACACAATCCTCTCAAGCCGTAGGCGTTTGGCTCCTGTGATCTTGATCGATTCATGTCTCTCCCATGGAGATTCTGACCTGACCCTTCGACGATACTGTTTATTGTAACTAAGACGACGTTGCCTGATACTCCGAAAGGTGTTGCCAGGTGTGCGTCACTTGTCTCACACCGACTGGGCTCCCCTCACGCGACAGGCAAGCACACGGAAGACCCCGCAAGCCCACGGGACTCCTCAGAGGAAGTGAACCCCCACACGCCTCCCTCCACTTAGCAGGCGGGACGTCCTCCTTAGAGACTAAAACTCTGGAAGCCACGTGACAACGGAACAAACATTTTGGAAGTTAGCCACGTGGTTTGTAACGGTGCCACCGGTCACACCCGCTCTGTCTGGGGGTGTCTTGCTCAAGTCGGTCTCCTGTTTTAAAAACAAAACGACAACACAGTTACTGTAGAGTTTCCTGTCCCTTCTGCACAGGTTGTGTGGGTGAAGCTGTCAGGGCCCCCGTCCCCTCCCCGCCAGCCGGCCTCCGGGTCCCCAGGCTGCTGCTGCGCGGTGGTCTCCTGTCCTCAGCGAGTGCACCATGGAGCCGGGCACCCGGCACTTTCCGGGGGTGCGCGCTCGTGACTGACGGGGTCACGGGCTGCCGGCCGGGCTGGGGTGCTGGGCGCAGGGCGGGCAGCTCAGGGCCCAGCCAGGCGGACAGGCTTCAGTGTCCCCCAAAGTCCTGAGAGCCAGGCGACCTGTGTGACGCGGGAACCATCTTACCACACGCGGCAGGGTCTGCGAACACGTGAATTCGAGGTCCCGCTGGGTCAAAACGGCCCTGTCCCCACAGGAAATCGGACGTGGCTCTCGGGGACAACTTGCTGTGAGTCTGTGTCCTGGCCCACCCGGGTCTCGGGTTCCCCGTCCTTAAAATGCACCACCGACCCGAACTCAAAAAGCAGCGTGAACGTGCGGGATGAGAGTTGTCTGCGTGAGAGGAGGTGATCTGCTCCTTCCTCTGACCCTCAGGGCAGCCTTGCTGGGTCAGGAGGGACGTCCATGCGGGGAAAGCAGAGCTGGAGGAAGCTCCCAGAAGGTTGCATCGTATCTGCTCCGCCGTCAGTGAAGATGGCTCCCTATTAACATGAAGGCAGAGGCCGTGAACTTGGGGGGCTCGGGAGGGTAGCGGGGTTGGCCGGGTTTGATGTTCCCATGGGGTGGATGCAGGGAGGCACCTGCAGGAATTGGATGCCAGAAGGTGCAGGGATGTGAGGGAGGTGTGTGCAGCGTGAAGAAGCGATCATCCCGCTTGTGGGGGGCAGCGGCCTGAACCCGCACCTCCTGCACAGCACTGCCCCCGATTCGCGCTGCCCACTTGTTCTCTGACGGGCCCTCTGCACCTCAGGGTCAGAAGCCACCGTGTCCGGTGCGACTGGGGTCACAGTCCCACCGGCCGCCGATGGACCACGTTTTGTGCTTGAACCTGCCGGTGGTGGCATCGCGACGGCGTCCGATACCCTCAGGCAGGATGGGTCACTGTATTCCACCTCGTAGACATGATACCGCTGGGGCGACACTGCGGCAAAGACCCCCGTCGGGGGGAAGGATCCGTGGATGAGATATGATCGGAGCGTTCCCGATCACGTCGTGTGTCATGTGCCCAGAGGCACAAACGCGCCTCCCGAGCCCAGGACAAGGCCAGGACACTGTGGGCGCCCAGCTGGCGATGGAGGTGTGTTGGGGGAGGGCAAGGCACCCACACACTGCGAGCCCCGCTCCCGCGACGGGGCAGCTCCTTCCTTCTGGGAGATAGTCCCCCATCCCCACTGTGCCCACAGACCCGGCCCCTTGCGTCGCAGAAGGGAACATTCTCAACTTCCTGCCTCTCTTTAACCTGATTTCAAAGGTTCAACACACTTTTTTTTTTTTAAACAAAAGTGAACTTCCCTGTTGGTTTGTCTGTTGACCTCTCACCTCCTGCCGACTTGATTTTCAAATTCTGTTGGTTACAAGTACCCGGCTGTTCACGGCTGGGCCGGGAGAGGGACGGCTCCGTGCCCACCCCTCTGGGCTCAGCGTGAGGACTCACACTCCAGTTCTCAAGGTGGGGATGCGGATTAGGGGCCCGGGATGCCAGGCCGATGGCCGTCTGCGAGGAAGAGGTCTGTGGGGATTCCCGCCTCCGGAAGCACGCGCCCCGCGGGCTGCATGTGGACAATTCACTCTGCCGGTGTGTGATTTTTACACGCTGGGCTCTTTTTTCCCTGCGACCCTCTGTTCACATGAGACGTTCTGTGAGCGCCGGACCCGCCATCGAACGACACCGAGGGGCTCAGGGCTGGGGGCCGGTTCCGCAGAGGTGGGGGCAGCGCTGGGCAGCCGCCTCCTTTCAGTTCTGCCCCGTTGCCGAGAGTTTCCACGCGTCCCAAGAAGAAAGCATGCTCTTCACAGCGCTGTTCCCACGCTGCCTCTGGGCTCTGGGGCTTGTCCCAGCGGCCGCCTTCCCAACCCCGGCTGGGTGTGGACGCACCTGCCGGGTGTTCTCCTCGGTGTCATTCAAGGTCAGCATGTGGGATGGAGGCCAGAGCGCTCGGCCCAGGCGCTCCTGTCCCCGAGGACGCGTCCAGGCTGCTGAGCCGGAACTCCCGGGCCGCTGCTTGGACGCCCCTCACGGTGCCGGCTGGTCTCGGCCGCTCCGAGCGCGTGAACTAAACACGGTGGCTCGTCCACGTGCATTTAGGGATGGGAAGCGCTTCTCAGTCGGCTGTGAAAAGCTGTATTTTGCTTTCACATCTTTTTCTGGGTTTATTAGGCTCTACTGCTGATTTTCCCTGTGCTGCTCCTAGCCTGGGCTGTTCTTTTCTTTTTTTTTTTTTTTAAGATTTATTTATTGTTTTGAGAGAGAGAGACACACACACACAGACAGAGAGAAGGGGGAGGGCCCAGAGCCGTCTCCATAGTTGTACATCGTCGGTTTTTGACATGGTGTCGTTCCACACAGGTGGGTGGGAGCCTCACAAGGCGGGAATGGGACTGGGGGCCTCCGGCATGGGAAGCTCACCCCAGTTCAGCACATGGGTCCACACGGGCCGGGGCCGGGATTCGATCCTTGGTCCCCTGGGCTGCAAAGTGAGCGCTTAACTCGCTGAGCCATCCCGGTTCTCCCATTATTACACAGGATTCTGCACCTTGATTTTTCTTCTTATAAATTTTAAAGAGCCTCACAGGTGTGCACACACAGAGCTCCCTCATTGTAACTGGTACAGGGTTCCATGGAATGAATGCCCCATGACGTATTTAACTCTCTCCCTGTGGAGGGACATGTAACTCGTTTCCAATGCTTCCGTATTAGAAGCAATGCTGTACGGGAGAAATCGCACAAACTTGCTTGTGTGCAGGATGTAGCTCTAGAAGATGGACTTGCTGGGTCAAAGGGCATGCCCACTATTGACCTTAGTACATTCTTCTGAGTCGCCCTCTGAAGAGATGTTTACATTCCGATTTCTGCTCCTGCTAGCGATGTCCAAGAGTGTCCCCTCTACCTTTACCAAAGGCATTTTAAAGGTGTTTTTTTAAGATTTATTTTTATTGTTTTTGACAGACAGAGAGAGAGAGAGATACAGAGAGAGAGACAGAGACAGAGAGAGGGGGGAGGGCCCAGAACAGTCTCCATAGTTGCACATCATCAGTTTTTCCACATAGTTTCATTCCACAGGTGGGCGGGGCTGCACAGGGCAAGAACTGGGCCAGGGTCTCACCCCGGTGAGAACTGAACTGGGGGAACTCCCCAGCTCAGCATATGGGTCCACACGGGCCGGGGCCGGGATTCGATCCTCGGTCCCCGGGGCTGCAAAGTGAGCGCCGAACCCACTGAGCCATCCCGGCTTCCCCTGGTCTCCATTTTATTCAGTTCTCTTTCTGGAGCTTTGCTCTTCCTTCTTTTGGGACATGTGTCTTTGTCTCCCCATGTTGGCCGCCCCCCTGTGTCTGTGTCTGTGCGTCAGGCAGGGCTGCTATTCCTCCTGGTCTCAGGAGAGTGGCCTTCGGTAGCGCGAGTCCTGTGGGGCCCAGTGGCACAGGCTCCCGTGTCCCCTTAGCTGCTGCCCCGTGTCCCCTGTGGGCTGTGCTGCCGTCCTGTGGTCGCTGAGCCTCGGTTGCTGTTGGCACTTCAGTGGGAGGGGTTGACGCTCGGGCTGAGTGGCTGTGAGGACCAGCTCTGTCGTGGAGGAGCTGGGGTTCACGTGAGCCCCCCTGCCCTCTGGGTGTGTCGTTTGTGGAGGTGGGTGGGTGGTCTCGGCTGTGGTCTGAAGCTGGCCACCTGGCGTGTGGGTTCTGGGGCCCCAGCCCAGGGCCACCGGCAGGAGCGCAGAGCGATGTGCAGGGGGCTGCCGTCTGTGCTGGGCTTGGAGGTGCTTTGTGAGGCTCATCGTGAGGACGGCTCAGGGCTGCTGAGCCAGAGGCACAGGACCCGCTGGGGCCACGTGCTGCTGCTGGCTGGGGGCTTGTGAGCCTTTTGAGAGGTTTTGGAGAAGCCCGTAGCACGAGCCAAGCCAGGCGTTTGTATGGAAAAGCCCCGGGACGTGGCTCAGGTGGGCACGCAAGGTGGAGGGGGCAGGGGCTCAGGGAATCACCAAGGTGGGGCCGGTGGTGTGGGCCAGGTGGATGGAGACGCAGACACGGTGGCCGCCTACGTTGTGAACCAGGAGTGGGGAGGGCTCAGCAGAGCAACGGTGGCTTCTGCCAGCACTTCTGTCTGGGAGGATGCTGCCCCTTCAGTCCCGTCCTGGGGCCGGACAGCTCAGCTTCTCCTGTCTGCCCAGCGAGTCTGTGCGCGGACCCTTTAAGAGCAGCCCCTGGGATGGCAGCCGCCTGAGTGTTGCTCGGCCACAGTCCCTGCTGGTTTTCATGGCCAGAAGTTACGGGGACGTCTCCCCCCGGCTCGGGGGCCCGGGGCTGGGACCCCTCGCGCCTCGGTGCATCCTCCACGGCAGGTGGTGATGGTCACGCGGCTGTGGGACCTCCTGGTCCTGGTCTCCGTCCCTCCTGCCCGTCTCAGGTGGCTTCCATGTGTCCGTGGCTGTCGGGCTTCTGTCCAGCTGGACTTCAGGCGACTCTCACGGGGGTGGTCCTGTCGTTCAGCGTGGTTTTGATGTGGTCGTGGGAGGAGGCGGGCTCAGCGCTTACCCACTCCACCCTCTTGATGGGAACACGTAGGTTATTTTTTTAATAATTGGTGCATTTTACTCATAATTGTCCCTGAGAAGCGAGTCCTGGAAGCAGGTGTGCACCCTTGGCCGCCCCGCGGCTCTGCTGAGACCCTCTTGTTGGATGAGCGTCGTAACCGGGAACGACAGGGGCTGCAGCCCAGTGCCATGTGCGTGTCAGGTGCACAAGGGGAGCCCCGGGCGTCCCGTCGCCCACAGGCTTACAGCGGGCGGGGGGCCGTCAGCACCCCAGTCCTGCTGCACCTGTCCCAGCACACGGCCGAGCAGGGTGACCGGACGTCCCATCTGAAGCAGGACAGCACTGCTCTCACGTCCGGTCGCCTGGGCAGGCTTCTCGGGTGAGTGACTCCCAGAGCCCACCCTTCAGAGGTGAGATGCCGGCAGGAAGCCCCCACCCCGCCCCCACCCCTGCGCCTCGGGGTCGATACGAAGGTGTTTTCAACGCAAGCTCATTTCTGCGCCACCAGTCGCTGTGTGAGGTGCAGCATTGCTAGTGGAAGCTGAGCCGCTTTGTGCAGAATTGCTCTGCGGTCCCCGTGGGACGTGTGGCTACAGCGACGTTAACAACCAGGTCACCTCCGTTCGCAGGTGGGCTGGTTAGGGCGGGTCTGGCCCACGGCCCCCTGATGGGCCCCCTGCTTCTCTGTGGGCCGTGTCCTCCTGCGGATGTGCCTGCGGGCTCCCCGGAGGCCCAGCTGCTGGTTCTAACTGTGGTGTGGCCTTCTGTGGCTGCGACTGGAAAAGGGGTCTCTCCCCGACGATCAAGCCCCCACATGAACATCAGAGGCCACGTGGTTTCAGCACAGCCCCCCGAAACGTCTCATCCTCGTGGGAATCCCTCGCTGCGTGGTGGGTTCCACGGCAAGGACACTGGCTGAGGGGACCGTGGGGTGAGCTTCGTGGGGTCGTTGAGCGTGCTTGTGACCAGATGCGGGCTCCTGAGTTCATAGAAGCGTGAAGGTCCCGTGGGCTGAGCGGAGCAGAATCACGGAAGTGAAAGGCTGGGTTTGAGCACAGAGGCTGTTTTCTAAATCTCTCTGTAAATGGTGTCCCGACATCGGTCAGTCCAGTGAGTCAGCGCCGCGCAGGTTCCGGCCGGCACCCGGGGCCGAACCAAAGGCCTCGTGGTGAGAACAGGAGCGCCGGGCGGGGCCGGGGGCCCGTCATGGGGGGCGAAGCCGCTCACGGTGACCAGGGCCGTCCACCCGCCTCGCAGCCGCCTGAGAAATGCCTCCTCGGCTCTTCAAGGAAACCGAGTGGGAGTTTCCAGTTTATTCAGTGAACTTGTGCCTGTGTGTTTGTGCTTCTTTGGGCCAGAGAACTAAGTCAGAAACCATAATTTTCTCTAAGCTTGATCTGCGTGTCGCACATGCATCATTTTAAATATATTCATTTTCTCGAATCTTCTCAGTGACCATGTGTGTGTGACCTGGTACGGAATTTCCCCCGCGGGTGTCAGGCTAACCCCCCTCAGAACCGCATGGCGTGCGGGACGCCAACGAGACGCCCCTCCTCCCGGGGTCCTGAGACCCCTGTGCCCGGAGCCCAACCCGCCGAGCCTCCGTCTTCTGCTAGAAAGTCTCTCAGGACCACGGCTCTCTCTCCGCCCCCAGCAGCTCATGAGAAGACCTGTCAGCTCCGCTGTTCACTGTGTGTGAACGCGTGTGTAAGAGAGGGAGTGTGTGAGTCCATAGCTGGGGTAACAGTGCAGCACAGAGGCCGCGGCCCTCAGCGCACACGCATGTGTCAGGATCGCGGGCGGTTCTGCTCCTGCTGGGACATCAGGTCCCGATGCTCACTCCGTGCACACGGGTTGTGCTCACGGCCACACTGCACCCTCGTGAGCCGTGTCCCCGTGACATCCCCCGCGGCTCTGCAGCCACCGCGGCCAGTCCCCAGCCTCCCGCCCTGCGGCTGGAGTTGTCCCCTGGACAGATGTCTCTTCACACAGCTTTGTTCTGCTTCCATGACCCTGAGCCGCTTCCATGACCCTGAGCCGCGTCCGGGGCCTCCGCACGTGCACACGGCGGGCTTGGGGCTTTGCTGCAGGTTTTGGGGGGTCTGCACAGGTCTGTAGGGAATAGGGGTGGTGGGACCTGCTTTAGAGCCACAGTTTTCATCCCACCCGGTGAGTCACTCAGCAGACGGGAGCCTGGTGTGAGGTGGCCGTTGGCGCACCTGCCTTTAGCGCTTGTTTTTAAAAACGGATGCTTTTCTGTACTTTCCTGTTGGTGCCAGTTGTTCCGGGTGCTGGCGTGCGGTTGTGTCCCTTCAGGGGCCAGAGGTATTTCATGGTCACGTTGGCTGCACCTGCTGTAGACATTTGGAAACAGAGGAGCCCATGAGGAAAGCAGACATGTCCCATAATAGTGTTGCCTACAGATGAAAGACATGCACTCGGGTGTGTGTGTGTGAGCGTGAGCACACACGCACACACATGCACGAGTGCTGAACGTGTTCATCTGCGCATGTCTGTGTGCGGATGTGAAATCAGGTCATGCATTTCTGATGCTCGGATTTTCAGCAGCTAATTCTGCCAAATTTCTCTAGTTGGCTGCGTAATTCTCTCAGATTTGTGTCCTGCTGAAAACGGCGCAGCGAGCAGCTCCGCGCCCACGTGCGTGCCCTGTGGGTTCCTTGCTCACGTGCATTTGGTACATGGAGTTGTGGGCACAGGGTTCACGCAGCTCCTGTGATTATGCAGCGTCGGGCGTTGGTGGGACGTGGGGAGCAAGTCACCCCTTAAAGGTCAGGATCAGCACATGGATCCAGGAACTTACGCTCATCATAGACCCTCGTGCACAGTAAGGCTGACGGCTCCAAACCTGTAAGCGAAGCGGAGCTGGATGAGGCTGTCTCGGACTCTCGTTTAAGGCGGGCTGACTTGGAAAGCTGCAGTCTGTGCAGTTTCCTTTCCATGTGGTTCCGCACTTTGCAAACACTTGTGTCAGTGAGGACGAGGTGGGCCCCGACCCCGGCCGGCCGTCCTCCCCTGGACGCTGCTGCCCATGCTCCACGTCAGGGTGGAGGTCGTCAGGGGGCAACACAGGCCTCCAGCCCCCGGTAATGGGAGCCCGCCTGCCTCAGCCCTGCACCCAAATCTCTGCCCCTCACCTTTTCCAACTGCAGAGCGTGGGACGTGCCTTGGGGCTGGTCACACGGCACGTGGTTACCCGGCGCCGGCGTAGATGGACTTCCAGTCACTCATTTCTGTCCTCTGGAGCGTGGGACCCAGTGGTACTTTTATGACTTCTTTTTCCACTAGAGAACTGACAGGTCCAGCTGGAAACTCGGAGCACAACTGAGCCTTGTCTTCTTTTGCGGACATGCCACGTCCTCATGGAGACATAGATGATGGAGCCAGAAACACGGACGGTTTTGCTCACTGACAGCCCCTGCGGTTTGCTGTTGGGCAGCAGCTCGCAGGAGGGAGGGAGAGACAGGGACAGAGACAGAGAGAAACTGAGAGAGAGACAGAGAAAGATGGACAGAGACAGAGACAGAGAGAGACAGTGACAGAGACACAGAAGCAGACAGATATGGAGAGAAACAGAGAGACAGACAGAGAGCCAGAGACAGAGAATGAGACAGACACAGAAACAGAGAGACAGAGACAGAGAGAGAGGCAGAGACAGAGATAGAGACAGAGATAGATGGGTAGAGATACAGAGACAGAGAGACCGAGATGGGGGGAGAGATGGTGGAGAAGGTACTTCAATGTGACTTTCTAAGGAGCTGTTCCCAACTACGTCTGCTTGGGGGGATTTATAGGAGATAGAAGTGCAAACGCGTCACGGAGCTACTTTGTAACTCTGCACACTGCGCTTTCCGTCCTGCACGTGGTCCGTGTGCCGCAGTGAGGTGGCCATACTGCCCCGGCCTCTGCACTGCTCACAGACCCCCCCCCCAGGCCCCTGTGTCCCACTCCCCAGGGGAGTGACCGAGCATGTGGACGTTCATCACTGTTTGCTGCAAGGACCTGAGGGCTTCCCAATGGCTTCCGGGACCTGTGAGGCTGAGGGGGGCTGTCCCTGTGCCCTGGACACCCCGTGGGCCCTGAACCACCAGCAGGGCCACCCCCACCGTGACTCACCCGTGAGTCACAGACAGCGTCCCGGAGGCCGACTTGGGAAAACCTATCTGCCTGCCTCCTTGGTGTGTTGTGGTTGGTTCTACAGTGTTTTACAAGAAAAACATGGTCCTGCCTCCAGCTCGGCGTCCAAATCCACATCTCGTAACTTTTCATTACAGAGTAATGGTCCAGCGGGAGGCCTCCCTCAGCCCCCTCGGCCTCGCCTTCCTGGAAGACAACCGCAAGCAAGGCCCAGCCACACGGCCCTCTGGGGCGCGCCAGCTCCACCCAACCCCGCACCCACCCTGCGTGCTCACCCTGCAAGCTCAGCCCACACGCTCACCCTGCAAGCTCAGCCCACACTCTCAGCCCTGTGCACACACCCCACATGCTCACCCTACAAGCCCACCCCCCGTGCTCACCCTGCAAGCTCACCCCACATGCTCACCCTGCAAGCTCAGCCCACACGCTCACCCCGCACGCTCAGCCGTGCACACACCCCACACGCTCACCCCGCATGCTCAGCCCTGTGCGCACACCCCACGCTCACGCTGCAAGCCCACTCCACACACTCAGCCCTGTGCACACACCCCACACGCTCACCCCGCACGCTCAGCCCTGTGCACACACCTCACACGCTCACCCCGCACACTCAGCCCTGTGCACACACCCCACACGCTCACCCTGCAAGCCCACTCCACACGCTCAGCCCTTTGCACACACCCCACACGCTCACCCTGCAAGCCCACCCCACATGCTCAGCCCTATGCACACACCCCACGCGCTCAGCCCTGTGCACACACCCCACTCGCTCACCCTGCAAGCCCACCCCACACGCTCAGCCCTGTGCACACACCCCACACGCTCAGCCCCACTCCTCCCAACCTCGCGCGCTCACCCTGTGGGCTCAGGTCCCTCACAGATGTCATGAGCTCTGACACAGCGATGCCCAGGCTGGGGGGTGGGGGTGGGGCAAATGACGCAAGAGTGGGTTGTGCTTCCTTGCTTTTTAGTGACCGAATCCCTTTGCTCACTTTTGCTTAACCCTTTATGTCCCATGGATGAGCAGGTGGGAGGCGGGCAGCTGGGGATGGAGGCTGAGCCGGTGACAGAATCCTGTGAGGACGTCCCAGCCGAGTCCTCAGACCAGGGCTGCCTGTGG
>PVKE010020321.1:0-27595 GCA_004027555.1 Craseonycteris thonglongyai
TAATTAAGTTGAGGTACTTTCCTTCAATTCCCATTTTATTCAGTGTTTTTATCATAAATGGGTGTTGTATCTTGTTGAATGCTTTTTCTGCATCGATTGAGATAATCATGTGGTTTTTATCCTTTGTTTGGTTTATGTGCTGGATTACATTGATTGATTTGCATATGTTGAACCATCCTTGTGCCCCTGGGATGAATCCCACTTGGTCATGGTGAACAATCTTTTTAATGCATTGTTGTATTCTGTTTGCTAAAATTCTATTTAAGATTTTTGCATCAGTGTTCCTCAGTGACATTAGCCTATAGTTATCCTTTTTGGTATTGTCTTTCCCAGGTTTTGGTATTAGGGTAATATTAGCTTCATAGAAAGAGTTGGGTCATAATGCCTCCTCTGGAATTTTCTGAAGTAGTTTGTGGAGGATGAGTGTTAATTCTTCTTTGAATGACTGGTAGAATTCATTGGTAAAGCCATCTGGTCCAGGCCTTTTGCCTGTGGGCAATTTGTGGATAATTGTTTCAAGTTCTGTACTGTTGATTGGTCTATTTAGGTTATCCAAATCTTATTGGTCAGTTTCGGTAAACTATATGTTTCTAGAAATTTGTCCATTTCCTCTAGGTTGTCAAATTTGTTGGCATAGAGTCTTTCATAATAATCTCTTTTGATTGTTTGTATTTCTGCAGCATCATTTGTGATCTCTCTCCTATCATCCCATATTCTGGAAATATGAATTTTTTCTCTTTGTCCTTTGGTGAGCCTAGCCAGTGGCTTGTCAATTTTATTGATTTTTTTCAAAGAAGCAGCTCTTTGTGGCAATAATTTTACATATTGTTTTTTTATTCTGAATTTTGTTAAGTTCTGCTTTAATTATTATTAATTCTTTTCTTCTGCTGGCTTTGGGGGACCTCTGTTCTTCTTTTTCTAGCTCTATAAGATGAGATGTGAGGGTGTTTACTTGTAGTTTTTTTCTTTCTTGAGATAGGCCTGTAATGATATAAATTTTCCTCTTAATACTGCCTTCGCTGTGTCTCAGAAATTTTGGTACCTCATGTTTTCATTGTAGTTTGTTTCTACAAATTCTTTAATCTCTTGCTTTATTTTCTTTTTGATCTAGTCACTTTTTAATAGTATGTTGTTCCATCTCCACGTATATGTAGTTCTCTCTGCACTTGATTTTTTGCAATTGATCTCTAGTTTCAACGCTTTGTGTTCTGAGAATACTCTTGATATGATTTGGATGCCCTTAAATTTGGTGAGGTTGGATTTTAGTCCCAGGATATGGTCTATCCTTGAAAATGTTTTATGTGCACTAGAGTGAAATGTATAGCCCTTTGTTGTAGGATTGAAAGACCTGTAAATGTCAATTATGTCCATTTCTTGCAATTTATCATTTAAAACTGCAATCTCCTTATTTATTTGCTGCTTGAATGATCTTTCCAATGTTGTCAGGGGGGTGTTTAGATCTTCTACTATAATTGTATTTTCATCAAAATCTCCTTTTAGATCTGTTAGTAGTTGCTTTATAAATTTTGGTGCTTCCTGATTGGGGGCATATATATTGATGAGTGTCATGTTTTCTTCGTGTATTGTCCCTTTTATCAAGATGTAATGTCCATCTTTATGTCTTATTATTTTTTTTTATCCTGATGTCTTTTTCATCAGAAATCAGTATGACCACTCCACCTTTTCTCTGACTGCCATTTGCCTGGAATATTGTTTTCCATCCTTTTATCTTGAGTCTATGTTTGTCCCTGTGGCTGAGGTGTGTCTTATGTAGGCAGCTATGGTTGAATTTTGTTTTTTAATCCAGTCTGCTACCCTGTGCCTCTTTATTTGTGAATTCAGACCAGTTATATTCGTGGTGATAATTGATATATGAGAATATCCTGTATCTATTTCTTCTTTCCTTTTTATATTTGTTGTCCCAATTTTTCTCCATTTATTTTGATTTCTTGATTCAAGTCGAATAGCCTCCTTCAGTATTTCTTGGAGTGCCAGTTTTGAGCTGGAGAATTCCCTCAGCTTCTGTATATCTGAAAAGACCTTAATTCCTACTTGATATTTAAAGGTTAATTTTGCTTGATAGTTAATTCTTGGCTAGAAATTTCTCTCTTTCAATATTTTGAAAATTGGGGTCCACTCCCTCCTGGCTTGCAGAGTTTTGTCTGAAAAGTCTGGCGACAGCCTGATAGTTTTTCCATTGTAAGTTATATTTTGTTTTTCCCTGGCAGCCTTGAGAATTCTTGCTTTGTCTTTGGTTTTTGTCATCTTCAGAACAATATGCCTTGGAGAATATCTGTTATGGTCTATGTAGCTAGGGCTCCCTTTTTCTTCTTGAATTTGGGGTTCTAGTTCTTTCTATAGGTTAGGAAAATTTTCTTCCACTATTTATTTTAGTATACTCTGAGAAGATTTTATCTTGCTTCATTCTGGTACCCCTATTATTCTAATATTGTTCTTTTTGATGGAGTCAGAGTGTTCTTATAGGGCTCTTTCATTTCTCTTGATTCTCATTGCCCTTTTTTCTTTTCTCTGTGACATTTCCATGTTTCAATCTTCGATTTCACTCATCCTTTCCTCTAGCTGGTCAGCCCTGTTTCCTATGCTGGTCAGTTGTTTTTTCAGCTCTCCCATGATGCCTTTCATTTCCAGGAGTTTTTGTTTTTTTTTTTTTGGTTTTGCTCTAGCTTCTCAATTTTATTGGTAAAGTACTCATTTTGCTCAGAAAATTTCTTGTTGAGGTCATTTAACTGTGTCTGGGTACTTCGCCCACATTGGTTGAGCTCTCTGAGTGTCTTGAGTATTGCAGCCCTAAATTCTGTTTCACTTAGATTTACTTCCAAGTGTGCAAAGTCCTTTACTAAAGAATGCCCCTGATCATCTGTAGGGGCTTTGGATTCTGAGGTGTGCATTGTATTTGATTTGGTTCTTTTTGCTTTAAGCATGGGTATGTTTTTTCTCTGGGGGGTTGCCTATCAGCTGGGCTTCTCTTTATTTCTCCTTATGGGCTCAGTTGTGGGAGGAGGATATTTAGGGAGAGGGTTGGGGGAAGTAGACAGCTTCTGTGCTCTGGGGCACTTTAGTTTACTGTCTTAGCTGTTAGAGAGTGTGGTAGTGAGGGTGTGGCCAGGGATGGAGGTGTATGAGTAGGCGTATGAGACACAATAGCAGATTCCTCTTTCAGCTGGGGGGATGGCAGTTCAGTGCAGGCAGGGTGCAGGAGCTCAGGTCTTTCTCCCCTCTGCTTGGCTGCTTTTCCTTTAATCGTGTTTGTGAGTCATGCCCGTATGGCAGCAGCGCGGATGAACTAGGGCTTGGCAGAAGCCCGCTCGGCTACGCAGCAGGAGGTGCCGCTGCGACCAGGTCAGCGTCGCACCAAAGCCAGGTCGTCCCTGCAGGCGTAGGCACTGCCGTGGCCTGGTCAATAGCCTTGTCGTGCGTGCAGGCATTGGCGCTGTGGCAGCCCAGTGGGCAGGACACCGATAGCCTGTCTCGTGCGCGGGTGGTGGTGCTGCGGCAGCCCGGTCGGCAGCCCTATTACGCATGTGGTTGGCAGTGCAACAGTGGCCTGGTGGGCGGCACGCCGAAAGCCCTGGGCGCACAGGCCACAGCTTGGCCACAGCACGCTCTAGGCCCACAGCTCTGTTGAGAGCTCTGGATTCACTCTAAGCACGTCTAATGCAGCTTTGTCCATTCAAGCCCCAAGCCCTCACTTCAAGAGCCCTGTCTTCAAAAGGTGCTCCCTCACAGTCAATCTCCTCCGCAAATCAGGGGTGTCAATCTGTTGTGGGCTGATTCCCTGCTCTCACCCCACCTGCCAGGAAGTGCAGCTGCCCTGCTCTACGGTCCCTGTTCTACTTTAGGCTCCGTGATCTGATTAGGGCACTGTCTGCTGTCCCTTGAGTTCAGATGTTAAATTGTCCACAGTTTTGTGGGGCTTCCACATTCCCTAGGTCTCGGCTTCCAGCCCACTCTTGATCCAGCTCTACTTTGACTGTAGTCCCCCAATCCCCCTTTGTTTTTGCCAGCCCCGGGCCATGCTCCATGTCCCTGTCCCCGAACCGCTGCTTCCCCTTCCCTCTCCCGCTCTCCCCTTTTTTCTCTAACCTTTGGGCATAGTTCTGCGTTGTGTGGTTCTCTTAGTTGAGGGTGCTTCTCAGGATTTCCCCTGTGAATTCCCCTTTGTTCTTAAGTTCCTTCCCAGGCAGGTATTGGCATTCTCTCATGCTGCCATCTTTTTCTACATACTTTCTTTTAATACCTATGGCCTGATATGCCAAGGAGCTTCCCTTCCTGAAAGTAAAATAAGCCAATTTATATAAGTATATTATACAAATAAATACATTATATATATAAATAAATATAAAAATATATATATATATATATATGTATATATATATATATATATATATATATATATATATATATAAAAGCTGTCAGCATAGATGGTTAAAAGCTATTTTAGTGATAATTAAACCAACAGGGTTACATTTGGACTGGGTCTTGATGGATGTCTATAAATCTACAAAGGATATAAGAAAATTGTGCCTCTATCAGACAAGGGGATGCTATTTACAAAATGTGTAAGCATTGGCAAAAGTCTTTCACAACGTGTGTGTGTGTGTGTGTGTGTGTGTTTATTTTATTTATCAACATGCAACTATTGTCTATCTCTATCTATCTATCTATCTTGTATCTATCTATTTATCTATGTATCTATCTCTTGATCTATTTATCTATCATCTACCTACCTATCATCTCTATCAACTATCATTTCCAGAAGTGGAAATAGAGAACTTACTTTTGTGTCATGAAAAGTGACAAGACAGTTTTTTTAAGTATCATTTTAAGATTTTTATTTTGTTGTTCTGACAGAGAGAGAAAGAGAAGAGGGAGTGTCTAGAACAATCTCAATAGGTGTACATCATTAGTTTTCAACATAATTTTGAGAAGTTAACATTTCTGGGATGCTGGGATGGCTCAGTGTGTTCAACATTCATTTTGCAGCCCCAGGGTCTGATAATCAAATTCCATCTCTGGCCTGTGTGGACCCATACACTGACCTGGAGTGTTCCACCCATTCAGTTCTTGCCGGGGCCCATGCTGTCCACCTGCAGAGTGAAACTACATCAGAAACTAGTGATGTACAATTATGGAGACTACTCAGGGCCCTCCCCCTTCCCTCTGTCTCTGTCTGTCTGTCTGTCTATCTCTCTCTCTGTCAAACAATAAAAATAAATCTTTAAAAAAAAACAGTGAACATTTCTACAGACATAAACATTTTTTTAAATCCAAATACTCACTAAAGATGCCTTCCATTTCACACCAGAAAAATGAAAGAGAATATAAGTAGCCAAGGCAAAAACATCACGAAGTATTAATATTTTCAATGTCTCACCTCTTGTAAACAGGCTTTAGAAGTGTTGAAGTTAAAACAAAAGGGATGGGGTATGGGTGGTTGTTGGGGTAGAATCTCTAGAAGGCAGAGAATTTTTCAATCTGGCCAAAGATGGACCAGCACTTCCATTAGTGGGTTCTAGGGAGACATAATAGCACTGACTTATTACATGTCTATTTGTCTAAGGCTTTACCAGAAAAGCAGACTTGGGGTCTTTTAGTGGGAGTGACCAGGCAGGCACAACCAAACAGTGTACCGTAAACCTACTAAAAGTATCAGGTGTCAGGGAAGGTCTGTTCAGACTCATAAGGAGAGTCAAATCATGCCTAAATCAGCACTGCCTCTATTTTAATGCTACAAATAATGTGCATTAGCCAACAATAGAAATAGAGCCTTTAGTCTCTATCTACTTCAGGGAATTTCTTTTATTTCTTCTTCTTTTTTTTTCTCCCAGAGAATGGTAATCTCATAAATTATCTATTAGAATCTGGGCCTTGGGAAGAAAATTATCTCAACAGTCATTAACTAAATAAGAAAATATTATGCAAAGAATTAGACATCTAAATACATAGATGGATAGATATATAGACAGATGATAAACAGGCAAATGGACAATCATATAGACAGATAGATAGATATAAATATTATATATAGTTTCATCAATACCTGCAAATATAAACTATGACTTTTCCCATTAATATATATAATAGGGTAATACTAACCACAGATTATATTTAAGAGTATGTGGGGGAAGTATTAAGTCAGTTGATGTTCTTATATAAGACCATAGCCAAATTCAAGTTCAGAAATAAAAACAGCTCTATATGATATACAGAGGGTGCCAAAAACAAACAAAAAACAAAAAAAACATGCATTTTAAGAAAGAAAAAAAATGTATTAAAATTTTAATTCTCAATAAATTCCAATGACAAAAGATGGATATAAGTCACGTTTGACTTCTGCAATTACAAAAAGTGCTCAAAGTGGTTACCATTTGTGTCCAGACACTTCTGATTATAACAACTTACTGCTTGAGAAACTTGTATCACTGCACATGCCATTTCAACTTACCATGAGTCTCAAACTTATCAAGAACAAGTGCAATTGTTACATATGCTGGAGTTTCTATTTCATACACCTCCATTGTTATACTTCCACAATGTTCTCAAATTTCAAATACCACTTCAAAATTGTGTATCAAATTACAACTATTTTTTCTCCATTTTGTTTAACTGTTCTGCCTGTTGCATGGGGACACTACCTTTGAGTTGATTGGAATCATCTTTTGAGTGCACACACATCACACTACACATTGCTACCATAATTCAATTCAACTTTGAAAAATAATACATAGATAAAATCTTTTAAACTGTGTACATATTTTTTGGCACCCTTGGTAGATATTACATGATAATCATGAACTCAGTGTGCACATTTTGACAAAGCTGTGTTCATCTGAGAATCAATAAATATTAGTTTTGTTCTAGCAATAAATAGCACAATGCAAAGCACTTATAAAATGTCTCACAGTTTTTGTTCATTATATTTGTTTACAGGGCAGGTAGAAAAACAGAAATGAGCAGGAAAAAGAAGGAACTAGCCTGGTTAATTTAAGAAGTCCTCACAGGTACTCCTACTTGAGTGAAGGATACTTACAGATTTTCTCACTTGGGTCACGTACGTGTTGCAGAATAGCAGGCTCACACCTATCCCTAAATTAAAAAGATATGTTCTTAAAAAAAGAAAAATGCTAGTGAGAAAGGAAATGCATCTCACTTATCAGAAATGCCTTTTAGGGCCATTTTAATAAACTCAGACAACCTTGAGAGCAAGAAGGGTAGATGGGACATAGCAGCTTAAAAAAAAGAGAGAGAGACACTAGAGAGGAAGAGGGTGAGAAAACTACCCATATAAAACTTTTCACACAGTGTATTTTCCTCTCTTGGGACAGCCAAAATCATAATTTTTGAAGTGTCTCTACTTCACTAATGAACTACTTAACTACTCTATGCTTGCATAATCCCTGTCTCTAGACTGAATTCTTTTTCTAGAAAAGACAAGTATGAAGGTACAATCATCTCACCTGGTAACATCTTATGGCATCATGACTAAAATTTTCTGGATTATCAAGCTACTTTTTTCTTTGCTTTTCTCACTTTAATTCCTTTCTATGACCAAACCACTCTCTGCTGAGTGTTTAGTAGGCAAGGGCTGGGCAGTGCCATTAGGGTGTTCACTACCATAAATAAGTCTCCTGTGAGAGAATACCTGGTCAAGGTCTCAGACACTAGGGTTAAGTTCCATTGAGGGCAGATTAAAGAACCTACACAACATGCAAAAACACAGTATACCAGCATAAAAGTCCCTTCCCCACAGCAATTCTCTATGTTGTCTTTAGAAGACTCGGCTCTCTCTCTCTCTCTCTCTCTCTCTCTCTCTCTCTCTCTCTCGCTCTCGCTCTCGCTCTCGCTCTCTCTCTCTCGCTCTCTCTTTTCTGGCATTTTTTAATGTTTGACTCTCAGCTCTTTCCATCTTCCCTTGGAAAGCTGCAAATTACTTTCACTGCTGGTTTTCTTTCCAAGGCTATTCTCTTCATTTGCATGCTCCACTTTTTTTTTTTTTTTTTTGCTTCCAGCAACTGTCCATAACAGCCTTCTGGGAGTAAGCTGATCAGATGTACTGTTTTAAATAGGACAAAACAAAATGATACCATCCCATTTCAAACAGTACATATGACCAGCTTAGGCTCTCTGGACTAAATTCAAGGTGTCAGTAGGCTGACCATATGTATTATTTTGACTAGGACACTACTGTTTTTTTCTGTCCCATTTAAAATGGTAAATTTGGTCAGCCTCATACAGGAGTTGGTTCTTTAAGTATATTTCTGCCCCTTTCTTCTGTGTATAGGCAAATTTTTGTTTCCTGCCCTGCTTGGCAACAGAAAAATCAAAACCCTTTAACTCTCCCTTTTTTAATTTTCTTACCCTCAAGCTGCCCATGAGTCCACCCATCTTCTCTGGGTTCATGCTTCTTCACGACTGCTTGTCTTGTCCTACTGATATTAACAGTAAGGAGAGATTTTACTATCCCCTAACAGATCAGAGCAACCAATTTGAGCAGTTCCTCCAGGGACAGGCTCCTAGGATCGTTATACATAAGATCCTTTCTAAAATCTGGCTGATAACCAAAGTTAAGTAGATTATAGACTAACAAGGAGATACAGGGTTTTATATTAGTTTTGAGTAACAGCCACTTTCAAGACTGGCCACATCAGGCAGCCAAATGGGATACTTAAACAGAAAGGAACAAAGATGCAATCCAGTGTCTCAGCCCTCCACACAGCAGTGGGCAGCGGGAGACAGAGGGCTCGCTGCTAGGCAAGCACATGGGAAGGTGTGCATGAGTCCATAGCTTTGAAGTAATGAGCAGGAGCACACAATAATATGCATATGATATAGCTTCAGGGGAACAGACCTGTCCCAGGGTCTGAGGCAGGGGATACTTGACCAGGGAAGGTACATTTGAGAGAGTGGGAAATGAAGACTGCTCTTCTTTTTTGCTTTCCACTATGACTATGTTTGTTTGTTTGTTTTGGGGGTTTTGTTTGTTTTTTATATAGATGGGTGACCAAAACTCTTTTCCTGGAATCCTGACTCAACTGTACTTATGCTCAATTTAAATAAGTTTGACTTCTAGCTCCTCATTTCAAAAGGATTTGGTGCTATGAGTACCCCTCTGGCTCTGGCTCTGGTTTGTCTGTGACTTACTTGTCTTGTTTAATTTTCCTGTAGCCTGTCTGCCTTCCTCCTTCTCTCTCTCTCTCTTCTTTATTTGTGTAAAAGTCTTACAAGATTTTTGTTTTGATTCCCAGCGAATTTTCAAGTTCTTGCAGATAGCCAAACATAAAATCATAGATGCTACTATCTAAGGTTGAGGTACCTAAAAAAAAGTGGGGAGTACTTATAAAAACAAGCAGCTAATCAGACAAATAAAACATACACACCCTTTCTTTACTAGCCTCCAAAAACTCTCAAGGGCAAATGAAAGATTTTAGGTTTTCTCTATAAATGTTAATAGTTCTATTTATATGTATATAACCTATGATATCTGTAATAATATATAGTAAACATAATATGACATAACAACATAATAAATAATATAATATAATGTAAAACATTATAATATAATATAACATACAACATTATGATAAGATATGACATGATTAATATAAATCTCTTCATCCAGATGGTAATACCAGCATATAATATTTGCTTGACTTAAAATAAAAAATGTGAGCATTTACATAACTTAAAATAATAATAAAAAAAACTTACCCACATATTTTTCTTCTTTTTTAAAAGATTTATTTTATTGTTTTTGACAGAAACACAGAGACAGAGACAGAGATAGAAGAGGGAGGGTCCAGAGCAGTCTCCATTGTTGTAAATCATCAGTTTTTCATGTGGTTTCATTCCACACAGGTAAGTGGGGGCTGTTCAGGGGGGGAACTGGGCTGAGGGCCTCCCATATGGGAGGCATGCCCCCTCGAGCCAGAGGCCAAACCAGGGAAGTGAGAACTGAACTGGGGGCCTTCCATATGGGAAGCACACCCCTGTTCAGTGTGTGGGTCTGCATGGGCCAGGGCCAGGATTCCATCCTCACTTCCCAAGGCTGCAAAGGGAGCGCTTAACTAGCTGAGCCATCCTAGGTTTTCCCACATACTTTTCATACATGATCTAAGAAAGTATTAAATACTAAGGTTCGTTTAACTTTTGGTTAATAGCTAGGTTTTTTATTTCTCTTGTTGTTATTCTAGGTTTTTTTTTTTAAGATGTATTGTTTTAACAGAGAGAGAGAGAGATACAGAGACAGAGACAGAGAGAAAGGGGACGGCCCAGGACAGTCTCCACAGTAGCACATCATTGGTTTTTCCACATAGTTTCATTCCACAAGTGGGCGCAGCAGCTGCACAGGGCAGGAACTGGGCCAGGGTCTCACCCCGGTGAGAACCAAACTGGGGGCACTCCCTAGTTCAGCATATGGGTCCGCATGGGCTGGGGCGGGGGATTCGATCCTCGGGCCCCAGAGCTGCAAAGTGAGCGCTTAACCCACTGAACCATCCCGGCTTCCCTATTCTAGTTTTTAAATTTATTTTCTTTATATTTTAGATAAACAAAAACGAGAAGATTAATTTTGATCCTCTTCCTCCTCTGCTTCTCCACTTTCCTCTCTACAACCCCCCTCTACAACTTGCCTTTCCACTTACCCTTCAGTAACTATTAAACCCTGTGTGTATCTATGAGTCTTCTTTTTTTATTGTTTTTGACAGAGACAGAGAGAGACAGAGAGAAGGGTGAGGGCCTAGAGCAGTCTCCATAGTTGTATATCATCAGTTTTTCTTGTGGTTTCATTTCACACAGGTGGGCCGGGGCCACACAGGGCGGGAACTGGGGTGGGTCCTCCTGCATGGGAGGCATGCCCCTCCCCAAGCCAGAGGCCAAACATGGGGGTGAGAACTGAACTGGAGGCCTCCCACATAGGAAGCACACCTCAGTTCAGCATATGGGTCCATCCATACAGGCCAGGGCTGGGATTCGATCTTCAGTCCCGGGAGTTGCAAAGCAAACGCTTAACCTGTTGAGCCATCCTAGCTTCTCTGAGTCTTCTTTTCTTTGTTTATCTTGTACCTTTGTTGCTTTCATGTTTATATTTCTCATATGAGTAAAGTGGTATGGTCTTGCCATTTTCTGTCTCACTAATTTAGCTCAGTATAGTAACCTCAAGATATCTACATGTTTTCATGAATGAAAATATTGAATATATTCTTAATGCTGAGTAGTATTCCACTATGTATATGTACCACATCTTCTTTATCAAGTTTTCTATTGAAGAACATTTTGGTTGTTTTCATGTTTTGGCCACCAAAAATAATGCTGCAATGATCACCAGGGTATCTTCCAGAAAAAGAGGATTTAGATTATTTGTGTAGATATTCAAGAGGAGTTATTGCTGAATCATAGTGTAACTCTATTCTTAATTTTTTGAGGAATCTTTATACTGTCTGCCGTAGTAGTTGTACCAATTTACAATCCCACCAGTAGTGTATGAGGGTTCATTTTTCTTCACAGCCTCTCCAGCACTTGCTATTCTTTGTCTTGTTGATTATAGCCTTTCTCCAAGGTGTGAGGTGGTATCTCATTGTGGTTTTAATTTGCATTTTCCTAATTGCTAATGATGTTGAGCATTTTTTAAATATATTTTTTGGCCATATGTATGTCTTCTTGGGAGAAATGTCTGTTCAGTTCCTCTGCTCATTTTTAAATTGGATTGGCTGTTTGTTGGTGAGTTTTACAAGTTCTTCATACATTTTGGATATTAGCCACTTTTGAAGGTATTATTTGCAAATATCTTCTCTTATTTGGTTGGTTAACTTTTTTATTTTGTTCATATTTCCTTTGCTGTGCAAAATCTATTTAGTTTGATGGAATTTTATTTATTTGTTTTTGCTTTTACATTCTTTTCTTTTGAGGTCAAATTCATAAATTTTTTTCTTAATTCAAGGTCCATAAGTTTAGGTCCAGTGTTTTCTTCAATGCATTTTGTTGTTTCAAGTTTTGTGTTTAGGTCTTTAATCCATTTTGAGCTAATTTTTGGTATATGGTGAAAGACCGCAGTCCAGATTCTTTATTTTGTGTGTGGCTTTTCAACTTTTTAACACCATTTGTTGAAGAGGTTTTTTTTCCTTTTCCCTCCATTGTATGCTATTTTGGCTCCTTTGTTAATATTTTTTTTTCTTTTTCCATATAAGAGTATGGGTTTCTCATTTTTCAATTTTATTCCATTGGAATGTGTTTCTATTTTTCTGCCAATACCATCCTGTTTTGATTATTGTCACTTTGTAGTATAATTTAAAGTCAGGCACTGTGATGCTTCCCACCTTATTCCTTTTTGTAGGATAACTTTGATTATTTCGGGTCTGTTGTTAGTCCATGTAAATCTGATGTGATTGAGTTTTTTAAATCTATTTCTTGGTAGAATGTTTTTTGAATTTTGATGGAGATTTTATTTAATCTGTATATTGCTTTGGGTAATATGACCATTTAAACTATGTTGATTCTTTCGATCCATGTATGTGAAATATCATTTTATTTCTTTGGTTCTTATTGATTTTCTTTTAATAGTAGTGCCTTATTGTTTTTAGTGGATAAGTCCTTCACATTATTTGCTAACTATATTTGTAGGTATTCTTTTTTGTTGTTGTAATTGCATAATGCATTATTTGTTTGTTTTTCATTTATTTTTCTGATGTTTCACTATGAGTATATAGAAATGTTATATATTTTTGTAAAATTATTTTTTTATTTTGCAACATTACAGTATTCATTTAATGTTTCTAATAGTTTGTCTGGTTGAGTCCTTAGTGTTCTATATGTAAAGAATCATGTCATCGGCAAAAAATGACAATTTAACTTCTTTATTCCCAGTTTGGGAGCCTTTTATTTATTTATTTTTATCTTGCCTGATTGGTCTGACTAGGACCTCCAGTCTATGTTGAATAACAATGATGACAGAGGGTATTTATGTCTAGTTTCTCATTTTAAAGAAGACAAATTCAGTTTTTCACCATTCAGTATATTGACTGAGGATTTATCATATGTGGCCTTTATTATATTGAGGTACTTTACTTCTATACCAATTTTATTGAGATTTTATTGAGTGTTTCAATCATAAATAGATATTATATGTTATTCAAATATTTTTTCTGCATAAATTGATATAATCAAATGTTTGTTTTTTAATTTTATGTGTGGTGTATCACACTGATAGATTTATTTATATTGAATTATCTTTGTGACCGTGAAATGAACCCCAATTTATCAAAATGTATAATTTTTAAATACATTGTTGTATTTGATATTATAGTATTTTGTATAAATTGTTGCATCTGTTTTTATTAGAGGAATTGGTCTGTAGTTTGTGTGTGTGTGTGTGTGTGTGTGTGTGTGTGTGTGTGTGTGTGTAATCCTTACTAAGTTTTGGAATCAAAGTAATCTTAGCTTTATTAATGAGTTGGAAAGTATTGCCTATTCTTTTATTTTTTTAAGAGTTTAAGGAATACAGATATTAAATCCTCTTTGAACGTTTGGTAGAATTTATAAGTGAAACCATCTGGTCTTGAATTTTTGCTTTTGGGAAGCGTTTGGATAACAGTTTCCATTTTCTTACTTTTATTTATTTATTTTTTATTTGTTTTGAACTGAACTGGAGGTCTCATCACATTCGGGAAGCACACCCCAGTTCAGCATGTGGGTTCGCCTGGGCCAAAGCCGGAATTCGATCCTTGATCCTCAGGGCTTCAAAGCGAGCACTTAACCAGCTGAGCCATCCCAGCTTTCCCATTTTCTTACTTTTAAACAGTTTACTTAAGTTTTCCAATTCTTCTTGATTGAGTTTAAGAAGGCTACATGTTTCCAAAAACATCTCAATTTCTTCTAGGTTACTGAATTTAGTAGCATATATAGTCTTTTGTGATATTTTTGTATGATCCTGTGTCCACCGTAATTTCTTCTCTTTCAGCTGTTATTTTTGTTGTATATATTCTCTTTCCATCATTGTGAGTCTTGCTAGAAGTTTATCAACTTTATTAATCTTTTTGAAGAACCAGTTCTGTATTGCATTAGTTTTTTCTATTGTCCTTTTATTCTCTATTTTATTTAGTTCTGCTCTAGTTTTTATTATTTTCTTCTTTCTGCTGAACTTGGTTTTTATTATGTAGTCTTTTAAGATGTAAAGCTAGATTGTTTATTTGTGACCTGTTTTGTTTCTTGAGATAGACCTGTAATGATATAAATTTCCCTGTTAATACTGTTTTCACTGCATCCTAATAATTTTGACACGGTAGGTTTCTTATTCTCACCACTGCAACCCTCACTATCTAAGCAGCCCAGGCCCCACACCTATTTATTCCTCTCAGAACCACAGTGAGCTCTGTACTACTTCTCATTGCCCTCTTCTCTGTGCCTACTTCTTTCTCCTGG
The DNA here is from genome assembly GCA_004027555.1 of Craseonycteris thonglongyai. NCBI lineage: Eukaryota > Metazoa > Chordata > Mammalia > Chiroptera > Craseonycteridae > Craseonycteris > Craseonycteris thonglongyai. The sequence continues at coordinate 14,434 of PVKE010020321.1, forward strand.
GGACAGCAACAAGCTCTGGGTCACATCCTGTCATTCTTGTTTCAGCACTTCCCCCTTCCCTTCTATCCAGTTTGCCCTGCTCTTCCTACCTTCATGTGTTTTGATGAAATGAGTGATTCTCTCAACCATGATTGTGTATTGCTAAGGGAGTCTTTTGTTGAATTATAGTTGTTTCATTTGTTGTAACTTCCAGGGGATACTTCAAGGAGCTCCTTTCATGGCTCCATGTTACTCTGTTTCAAATATGTCTTTAAAGTAATTAATATTAACTATGATGTTTTATGCTATTCCTAGGTTTACAAAAATTAGTTTGGATAATAATTGACTTTTAAATATCCTAGAATTATTTTAAAAATAATAAATAAATATAACCATAATAAGAGCTTGTTTATAAAACTCTTCAATAATAATGTTATGATATATTTATGAATACACATGCCTGTATGTATATCTATAAATGACACCTATACACAAAGCATTGGAGTTTTACTAAGTTAGATTAAATTATATAAATTATAAAATATGCATATATTTCAAAATAACAAAATACTAAAATATTAATTATTTGAAGGGTATAAGTTCATATACTTTTAGTTTATTACAAAAAAAGATAAAAAATAAAATGTGTTCATACATGTCAAAAATAAATTGAAATCTGTTAATAAAGGTTTTGTACTTTATGAAAAATTGATTTTAAATGATAAATTATTCCCAACAATAGCCTGTACTTCTAAAAGCTACAGAATATATTCATACATTTGACAATCTGAAGAATACTGATTGCTTCTTTCTTAGTAAATGAGGCTTCCAAATGTCAAAAATATTAATCAGATAAAAGAAAACTATATATATTTATTAAAGGGAAAAAATAAAACTTAAAAATATACTTTTGGAGACAGTTATTAAAAATAGTTTGCCCTAAGGTTAGTTATTTCTTAATAAGTAAAAAGAAAGAAACTAGGAGAAATTGGGAAAGTTATAGCACATTCTAAAACCTTTTTGAGAAAAAAAGTTCTTTTGTATATTAAAACTTAGTAAAATTAATTATATAAATACATTTAAATATCAAAAATTAGCTGATGCAAAATTAAAATTGAGATTTCTCTCTTTGCTACTGAAATTATTAAAAATGGTTTTGTTTTTATTTGTCTAGGAAAAAAAGATTCTATGTGTGTCATCAAATTATTTTCTATGATTTACATTGTCTTAATTTTGCCTTTGGTTACTTAAGGAAGTTAAAAACAAACTAAATATTCACAATAGTAAAAATTAAGTGTTGCTAATAATTATATAAACATCAGTATTTTGCAATAGGTAGAGTTCATGTGCCCTTCTCAGTATTAGACATAGTCCAGTGTAAAAAAGGTTGGCCTGATATTTTTTCTATCCTAACAGGTATTATAGTAATTCTGACTCATGGTTACATCACTGGTGAGAGGGCTCAGATCCTAGGGAAGGTAAGAGAATTAGGTACAACATGTTTAACAACCAAGGCAGGAAGAAAACAATAAGAAAAACAGAAGAAAAGGGAGAATAGAGACAGACCAGACTTCTGGCCAAATTTATACACAGACCAAGGCCATAGTCAACTTAGGGACACCCCAACAAACTCACAAATAGAATACCAGGCAAAGAAGTCTGATTTAGATATAAAAGGACTGTTCACTGGATGAACAAATTTCATAGTCCTCTAAAACAGCCATGCTCCCTAAACAAACACATTGGACAGGGAGTAGAAACCAACTTCTTCATCAACTGCTGTGGTCACAAAGAGCATGATGTACTAAGGGGGTCCAAGTTTTCCAGTGGCTCCCAGGAGGGAAAACAAAACAAAAACCTTCGTAGTCACAGGGGAGGAGTCATGGGTGACTTTTGCATGGCAGGTAAACCTATTAATTTTCTAATTAATATAGGGCTACTTAGTCTGTCTCAAATGCTCACTCTGGGTCTTTTTCATCTAAAACCTGTTCAGCCACGGGGATAAATGAAGCTCCTGGATTTGGGCTTATACTCAGCTTGTTTCCTACCAGTAGCCCTTAAAAATATATGTAGAGGCCAGTTTTTCTACACTTTATAGTCTGGTTAAGCCAGAGTACTAAATACTGTTAGAAGCCTAGAGAAGAAGTCCCTAACAGACTATTTAACTCCTCAATTAAGGAGAGCTTTTTCCTTTCTTCCCAATACCCCAACTGCTCTCAGACTACAGAGTATCGGTAGCTTGGTCCACTTTCCTTGAATATAATTTGTTTCAATTAAGTTTCCACAGGACTTTCCCAGAAAGAAAGGCTGTCATTCCTGTTCTTATGAGCCACTATAAGATCTCAAGCTACTATTGAAGAAGTTACTAGATAAGCACTGATAACTACCTCTAGACTCCTAGAGATGCTTTTTATTGCCTTTCTTATAAGCCCTTTTTCATTAGCTCTAGTTTTCATCTTGACTTACAATTTCTACACCAGAGTATACAAATTCTAATCCCAGGATAAATAGAGTTCCCATACTTGTTTCTTTATTAACTGCACTTGACATAATGCCTATGTTGAGAGGTATGTATAGCAGTTAAGATCACTAAAACAGTCTCTGTCAATCACGTCTATTCCAACCACTCCCTTAAGCAGGCAGAGGTCAAGCAAAAAATTATGGTCTTATTATTGGTATTACAAACTACATCTCTAGGAGCTATAGTTCTTTAAATAGAAGAGGCCTGAATATCCTCACTATCTTACTCTGGGGCGGGGGAGGGGGCTATATACCATACTATAGAGAAAAAAATGGTATTTTAAGGCTAACCAATCAGGACAGATCAACACAGACATTGGACACTTAGACAAAACTTAACAATCTGATACTCAGGTAATCAAGAGATCGTTAACATACAATAGGACCCAGTCTGGCTTCTAGTAGATTTGGCCCTTATTATGGCTGCTTGTAAGCATTTTACTCATACATCTCTTCAGTCCCTACCTATTCAATATGTTGACACATTTTATTGCTTTCTGCCTAGGATCCACAAGATTCAGGGTCTCACACAACCTGTCCTCCATCCAACAATGCCTTATACTGCTCTTCAGGAAGCAGAATATCCAAATTTATACCAGTCTCCTCTGGACACTATCACTCACAGCTTTTACCTCCCACCTGACAAAAATGTGAGGACAACACCTCATTTTTCCTGACAAAAATAGACTGTGACACTGAATACAGCATCTCCCCATTTCAGCAGGAAGTAGATATAGAGAAACACATCATTCAGCTCCTAAGAAAATTACCAGGATTAAAAGTATTGAGGGGGAATGACAGGATAGGTAGGAAATTAGAAATGAACTGGAGAAAGAGGAAATTAGCCAACTTAGTAATTCCCTCACAGCTGCTTTTACTTTGGTCAAGGCCACTTACAGGTGTTCTCATGTGGGTCACAAACACCTTGCTTTCTCAACAGGATAGCAGACTCATACATGCCCCTAAATCAAACAGATACATGATTAAAAGAAGAAAAATGCTGGAAATGAAAGGGAAAACACTCTGCTTATAAGAACTATTTCTTAGGACCATTTTAATGAGCTCAGACAACCTTGGGAGCAGGAAAAGTAACAATGCATGCCAGCTGGAAAAATAAGAGATACCAGAGAGGAAGAGGGGAAGACAACTTTACCCATAGACATGAAAACCTTCACACAATGTAAGAAGCAGCTGTTTTTCCTCTCTTGGGATGGCCCACTCCATAATCTTTGGAGTGCCTCTACTTTGCAAATAAACTTCTTACTATTCTATGCTTGCACAAACTCTTTGTATTATTTTCCTAGAGAAGATAAGTACCAAGATATACTCATCTCACCTGGAGATATTCTTCTAGCAATAAATATTAATAGCACATGCAAAATGCTAACAGAATGTCTCACAAAATTTTTGCTCATTATATTTAGCATGGCCAACATCAAATTTATTCTGTAAACTATAAAGAAAGAACCAATTTAAGTAAAACAAATGACATTATAGTGCTACTTAGTAATTATTGGGAGGTGTATGATTCTGTTATTTAGGCTATGATTTTCAAGTTCAATCAATATATTAATCTCTTAAAGTTTCAGTATTTGGTGAATATTCTCTGCAAACATGGAGTAAGATGAACACTAAATACACAAGCAAACACAAACAAAAGGGTTACACATTTGTCCTAGACAAGAGCAGATAGGAAAAAAATTTTTTTTTAATTAACTGTCCACATTTATTTAAAAATATCTTTTTAAGAAATATAATGTATTATTTCCAAGAGAAAAGAGGAGTTTTTGTTTCTTTAAAAAAAAAACAAAAAACACAAACAATTACTTTCAAGAGTCAAACCAAAAACAAAAACATATTTCTTCAAACACTTTAGTTTCTTGCAGAAAAGTTGCCTAGGGCTCATCAAGATGCAATGGCAGAAATTCTATATTCACAAATAACTTTTATTTCCATTAAGGAAAGAAACATAAAATTTGAGCATATCTATGTCATATTTTAACCCTAAACATTTTTAAAACAATTGTAGGGTTGAAAAGCAAAAACCTCTGGAAGAAAAAAAAAATCAGGATAAATGAGAGTAAGTAAAGATAATGATGATCTGATTATATTGACCTCACAGTCACTACCAGAATGATTGTATATTCCTATATTTCCACCAAATTACTACTAATCTATTCTTTGAAAACAATGTAAATATACTATCTTACAATTCTACACCTCATAAGTTCATAAGTTCAGTCTGCAGTACTGAATTATATTCTTATGAACCTAGAGGAGAATCTGTTTTCTTATTCTAACTTCTATTTAGAAGCTGCATTATTATTTGACTTATGGAACCTTATCTTCATCTTCAAAACCAATAATAACAGTTTTAGTCCTCCTTATGCTGCCATGTATATTACCCTGCTTCTCTTGTCACATTTTTTATCCTAATTACAGCCATGAAAGAGTTTATACTTTCAAGGATTAATGCAATTAGATTGAACATACCCATATAACTCAGGACAATTTTTCTATGTCAAGGCTCCTAACCTATAATTATACTACATAAAATAATTTCTCTTTGCTTGATAGACAATATATACACAAGTTCCACGAATTAGATCCTAGACAACTTTGGAGACTATTATCTGCCTACTTTAGTGACATAACCACCATAATTGTTTATGTAACTCCATGTTCAATTATAGCCTCCATTTAGTATTGTTGTTATTATCTATTAAACACTAAGGATGTAACTTTTTACCATATTCAGAGATTGATATACTTACTTAGACATTCAATAAAAAACATGTTCCAAATGTCCCATTATGTGCTCTCATTGCACATTCATTCATTTGTGTATTTATTTAATTACTATTTGTCTCATTAAATATTTATTCATTTATGTATTTATTTAATTTGTATTTGTTTCCTACACTCAAAATTGAAAAGTAAAAACCTTGCTTGTTGTATTTAATGTTCTCTTGTCAGTTGCTAAATCAGTATATAGCACGTAATGTGGCTCAACACATACTAATTAAAATAAGCATGATAAGTAAGCAAGTATTTGTTTTGCAAAAACTATTTGTGAGGGTCTGCTGCTTATACGCATGAAGGTAGACAGGTAGAAAATCAACAAGAAGAGAGAATCTTATGTGATGTTGGTTTAAGTTATATCTACAGAAAGTCAGCATGATCTGTTCTACTTGTCCAGAGTCACCTCATCACCACTGGTCAATATTGGCTACCTATGATGCCTTATTATATTTTCTATAATCAAGGAAAACAACATCAGCTCATAAAATTATGAGGTAAAAGCAAAGAAACTTTAACTAGAGATTAGCAATTGCAGCATTTTTATCCTGTGATGTACCAATTTTGTCCCCTTGGATGGACTGTGGTTAGCCACTCTAGAAAGGACTGTAGTCTGCAGCCCTAGAACTAGAAATGTATAAATGATTTCTGCACTCTACGTTTTTGGAAAGATTAATGCTTTGACATTGGACACAGAGATAGAACTCTCCGAACAGTTCTTATTACACATCCTAGCAGAATGTAGAAGTAAAGTCATTCTACTTAGAAGTCAGAAAGGCGTAAATAGCCATTGCAAGACCCAAGACAGATTGAAAAGAAAGTAAAGAACGTGAGCTCAAACAGATGATAAAATGTCCCTGGGAGTATAATTTCTTTGTGTATTGTACATCTGTCTCTGCACATAATATGAATGTTTATCTGCATCCTGTAGATAATAAAACTTTATTTTGTATGACATCTTTCATACAAATATTTAATAAAGTTAATGCAGTTTCTGAGGAGAGTAATAGGAGGCAGCCAGAAAAGATTAAAAGGCAGTGACAGACCATAGAAGTTATGTTTTAGGAAGTGTTTAAGAATAATCTCTTCTTCATTACATTGACTTCCCAGAAAGCAGTCCTTAAGCCTATAACAATCAAAGTTATTACTACTCCAAGAATATAAGAAACATTTCCTGAAAATCAGTTCTGTCTTAACATCCCATATGATCTTGGGTGGGTCATTTAGTTACCCCACTTAGAAAGTAGCACACTATGTCAGAGGCAGTTGTGAGGTTTAAGATTTGCTAAGATATGTAAAATGTGTATTATTCTAAGCAAATTCCTTCACCAATGAATGGAGATGAGGTGAGGACAACAGAAAAAGATACACTATTTTGCTGTGTATAAGACAATTCTTTTGTATAAAATTGTTACTAAAAATTGGAGGTTGTCTTATACACAGGAGTAACCTGTGTATTAATTTCTTAAGGTAGGGTTAGAAAAATAAGGGTCATCTTATTCATGGGGCATCTTATACACAGAAAAGTGTGGTAGGTACCTAAGACATGAAGAGATTTGAGTAGCAGCTATAGAGATGAGCAAAACATGGATTAAAATCAATTTACCTGACATTTATTCTTGAGGAGGAAAGATGATGTCATGAGAGGAGAACCTCAATACCTACCTGAGAAGGGACTTATGAACAAAGGGGAATCCACAGGGAAAACTCTGAGAGAAACCCTCAACTGAGAGAACCACACAATGCAGAACAACACCCAAAAGTTATAGAAAAAAGGGGAGAGCGAGAGAGGGAAGGGGAATGAGCAGTTTAGGAACAGGGACTCGGAACATGACCCGAGGCTGGCAAAAACAAAGGGAGGTTGGGGAACTATGATCAAAGTGGAGCTAGATCAAGGTGGGCTGGAAGCTAACACCTAAAGAGAGTGGAAGCCCCATGAGACTGTAGACAATTTAACATCCAAACTCAAGGGGCAGCACGCTGTGCCCTATTCAGATCACGGTGCCTGAGGGGGAACAGGAACCTCAGAGCAGGTGTAGCCAGACTTCTTGGGCGGGCAGTGAGAGAGCAGGGCAACCAGCCCACAGCAGCTCGGCACCCCTGATTTACAGAGGAGACACAGCTGAGCTACTAAAGTTGGCTGTTAGGGAGCATATTTTAAAGACAGGGTTCTTGAAGTGAAAACAGCATCTTGAGCAGAGCAGAGGACTGAGAGGGACCCAGCCGAGCCACCAACCGCAGCCCCGGCAGGCCCAGTCACTGGCTCAAAGAAGCAGCACCCTCAGTTGCATAGACATGCTGAAAGTGAAAGCAGCCAAGCAGAGGGGAGAAAGACCCGAGCTGCGCTCCTCCTCTTACATTGACCCACCAGCTCTCTGCTGACAGAGTAATCTGCTATTGTGTGTCAGGCCTGCCCTAGCTCCTATTCACATGCCCCCACCCCTTGCCCACACTGTCACTACTCTGCCTTCTCACAGCTAAGCCAGCAACCTAAAGAGCAACCCCAGAACACAGAAACTGACTCCTTCCTCCAACCCTCTCCAAAATCTCTTCCTCCCATAATTGAGTCCATACTGCAACCTCCTATACAACAACAGAGACATACCAGGCTGCAATCAGACCATAGCCCACCTCACTCTCCCAAAGAAGGGGAGCATTGAGACTGACAGTTGGAACAAAAAAAGAAGAAAAAATAAATAAATAAAGAGAAGCCCATCTTATAGGCAAACCCCCAGAGGAGAAACATACTCATGCATAAAGCAAAACAAACAAACAAACAGCAACAACAACAACAAAAAAAAAAAAAAAAAAAAAAAAAAAAAAAAAAAAAAAAAAAAAAAAAAAAAAAAAAAAAAAAAAAAAAAAAAAAAAAAAAAAAAAAAAAAAAAAAAAAAAAAAAACAAAGAAACACTTTAAATCCAATGCACACCTCAGAATTCAAAGCCCCTCCAGAAGATCATGGACATTCTTTAGAAAAGGAGCTTGCACACTTGGAATCAAATCTAAGTGAAACAGAATTCAGGGCTGCAATACTCAATACACTCAGAGAGCTCAGTAAATGCTGGCAATATACCCAGTTAAATGACCTCAACAAAAAATTTTCTGAGCAAAATATGTACTTCACCAGTAAAATTGAGACATTAGAGCAGAACCAAAAGGAACTCCTTAAAATGAAAGGCATAATGGGAGAGCTGAAAAAAAATTGACCAGCATAGGAACCAGGGCTGACAAACTGGAAGAAAGAATTAGTGAAATCGAAGATAGAAACATGGAAATGTTGCAGAGGGAAGAAGAAAGGAAAATGAGAATCAAGAGAAATGAAAGAGCCCTACAAGAACTCTCTTACTCCATCAGAAAGAACAGTATTAGAATAACAGGGGTACCAGAAGGAAGCAAGATGAAATCTTCTCAGAGTCTATTAAAACAATTAGTGGATGAAAATTTTCCTAACCTATAGAAAGAAAATAACCCCAAATTCAAGAGGAAAACAACAGCCCTAGGTACCTAGACCTTAGCAGATCTTCTCAAAGGCACGTTGTTCTGAAGATGACAAAAACCAAAGACAAAGAAAGAATCCTCAAGGCTGCCAGGGGAAAAAATATATATATATAACTTTCAAAGGAAAACCTATCAGATGGTCATCAGACTTCTCAGCAGAAACTCTACAAACCAGGAGGGAGTGGAGCCCAATCTTCAAAATATTAAAAGAGAGAAATTTTCAGCCAAGAATTAACTATCCAGCAAAATTAACACGTTAAGTGCTTGACTGACATTGAACTTTCTGTTCGGACCGCATCAGTCACCGGTGAACGAAATATACCTTTTGTGCAGGCTGCGGTATTGTATGCTAACTGACAATGTAAAATTTTAAAAATTACATTTTATTAATAAATTTTAAATAAGTAAGATATTCTTGTCTTTCCATTTGAAAATAGTTATTCCTTTTCTGTTTTCTTTCACTATAATTTCTCTTCGTTTAGGGGACATTCTCAAGTTCACAGGTAAATAAAAAGCATTTTCTGCACTGGAAAAAGAATTGCAGACAAATGACTGAATATAAAGCATTTCTAAAATAATACATTGTACAAATTATGGTAAATAATAAATATTCACACACTAAATTTATTCTATATGTAAACATTCAGCCTTATTGCAACCTAAACAAATCTCCAGTCACCAATTCAGTGAAATCTGATATGATGGGTCAAGCATTAAGCAAGACATAATAGCCTGGGTGCTTAACATGTTAACCTTTAGATATAAAGGAGGACTTAAGGCCTTTCCAGAAACACAGAAGCTGAGGCAATTCTCAAGCTCAAAATTGGCACCCCAAGAAATACTGAAGGAGGCTATTTGGCCTAAATAAAGAAATAAAAATAAATGGAGAAAAGTTGGAACAACAAAGAAATAAAAAGGAAGATATGGATAAAGGATATCTTCATATATCAATCATCACCCTGAATGTAAATGGACTGAATTCACCAATAAAGAAGCACAGGGTAGCAGACAGGATTAAAAAACAAAATCCAACCATATGCTGCCTACAAGAGACATGCCTTAGGCACAGGGACAAACATAGACTCAGGGTAAAAGGATGGAAAACAATACTCCAGGCAAATGGCAGTCAGAGAAAAGCATGAGTGGCCATACTAATTTCTGATGAAATAAGCATCAGGATAAAAATAATAATAAGTCATAAAGATGGACATTACATCTTGATAAAAGGGATATTTTATTTTGATAAAAGGGACAATACAGCAAGAAAACATGACACTCATCAATATATATGCCCCCAATCAGGAAGCACCAAAATTTACAAAGCAACTACTAAAAGATCGAATAAGAATATTTGACAAAAATACAATTAGAGCAGGGGATCTAAACACTCCCATGACAACACTGGACAGATCATCCAAGCAGAAAAGAAATAAGGAAATTGCAGCCTTAAATGATACATTACAGGAAATGGACATAATTGACATTTATAGGGCAATCCATCCTGCAACAAAGGGCTATACATTTTACTCTAGTGCACAAGAAACAGTTTCAAGGATAGACCATATACTGGGATTTAAATCCAACCTCACCAAATTTAAGAACATTCAAATCATACCAAGTGTATTCTCAGACCACAAAGCGTTGAAACTAGAGATATATTTCAAAAGATCAATTGCAGAGAGAACCACATATATGTGGAAAATGAACAACATGCTGTTAAAAAATGACTGGATCAAAGAGGAAATAAAACAAGAGATTAGAAAATTTGTAGAAACAAATGACGAAGAAAACACAATGTACCAAAATTTCTGGGACACACAAAAGCAGTAATAAGAGAAAAATTTATATCATTACAGGCCTATCTCAAGAAACAAGAAAAACTACAAGTAAACACCCTCACATCTCATTTTAAAGAACTAAAAAAAGAAGAACAGATGTACTCCAAAGCTAGCAGAAGAAAAAAATTAATAAAAATTAAAGCAGAACTTAATGAAATTCAGAACAGAGAAACAAAAAATAAAATTAATGCCACAAAAAGTTTGTTCTTTGAAAAATTAAGAAAATTGACAAGCCACTGGTTAAGCTCACCAAAGGACAAAAAGAAATATCTCGTATTTCCAGAATACGGGATGATAGGGGAGAGATCATATCTGACACTACAGAAATACAAACAATCATAAGAAAGTATTATGAAAGACTCTATGCCACCAAATTTCACAATCTAGAGGAAATGGACAAATTTTTAGAAACATATTGTTTACCTAAACTGAACCGAGAAGATTTAGATAACCTAAATAGACCAATCAACAGTACAGAACTTGAAACAACTATCCAAAACCTGCCCAAAGGCAAAAGGCCTGGACCAGATGGTTTAACCAGTGAGTTCTACCAGTCATTCAAAGAAGAACTAATGCCCATCATCCTCAAACTACTCCAGAAAATTAAAGAGTAGGCAACACTATCCAACTCATTCTATGAAGCTAGTATCTCCTTAATACCAAAACCTGGGAAAGACAATACCAAAAAGGATAACTATAGGCCAATCTCACTTATGAACACTGATGCAAAAATCTTAAATAAAATTTTAGCTAACAGAATACAACAATGCATTAAAAAGATTATTCACCATGACCAAGTGGGATTCATCCCAGGGGCACAAGGATGGTTCCACATATGCAAATCAATCAATGTAATCCAGCACATAAACCAAACAAAATATAAAAACCACATGATTATCTCAATTGCTGCAGAAAAAGCATTCGACAAGATACAACACCCATTTATGATAAAAACACCGAATAAAATGGGAATTGAAAGAAAGCACGTCAACATAATAAAGACCATGTATGAAAAACCCTCAGCCAATATTATACTGACCGGGGAAAAGCTGAAGCCTATTTCCCTAAAATCAGGAACAAGACAGGGATGCCCCCTGTTCAACATAGTACTGGAAGTTCTAGCCAGAGCAATCAGACAAGAGAAAAGAATAAAAGGTATTAGAATTGGGAGAAAAGTTAACTGTCACTCTTTACAGATGACATTATCCTATATATAGAAAACTCTAAAGACTCTATCAGAAATCTATTACAAATAATAGACAAATACAGTAAAGTTGCAGGATACAAAATCAACTGCATTTTTGTATGCCAACAATGAAACTTCAGAAAGAGAGATGAGAAGATCCAGTCCCTTTGCCATTGCAAACAAAAAAATGAAATACCTAGGAATAAATCTGACAAAGAATGTGAAAGACTTATACACTGAACACTATAAGACACTGTTAAAAGAAATACTGTTAAAGAGGACACAAAGAAATGGAAAGACATTTTGTGTTTATGGATTGGAAGAATCAACTTAGTTAAAATGGCCATACTACCCAAAGCAATATACAGATTCAATGCCATACCCCGTCAAAAATCCCACAGACATTCTTTCAAGAAATAGATTTTTAAAACCATCAAATTTGTGTGGACCCACAAAAGACCATGAATCGCAAAAGCTATCCTAAGGAAAAAAAATAAAGCTGAGGGCATCTCACTGCCTGACTTTAATCTGTAATACAAAGCCTCAGTAATCAAAACAGCTTGGTATTGGCAGAAAAACAGATATATAGATGAATGGAACAGAATTGCAAACCCAGAAATAAATCCACAAATCTATGGACAAATTATTTTTGACAAAGGAGTGAAAGATACACAGTGGGGAAAAGAAAGCCTCTTCAGTAAATGGTGCTGGGAAATTTGGAAAACCACATGCAAAAGGCTGAATGTGAACTGTGATCCCTCACCATATACCAATATTAATTCAAAATGGATTAAAGACCTCCAAATAAGAAAGGAAACAATAAATTGCATAGAAGAAAACATTGGTACTCAACTTATAGACCTGGGGTTCGAAGGATGACTTTATGAATCTGACCTCAGTGACAAGGGAAGTAAAAGCACAAATAAATTAATGGGACTTTATCAAGCTTAAATATTTCTGCACTGCAAAGGAAACCATCAACAAAGCAAAGAGGCAACTATCTAACTGGAAGAAAGTATTTTTAAACAATGCCTCTGATAAGGGGCTAATATCAAAAATATACAAAGAACTTGTACAACTCAAGAAAAAAACAAGCAATCCAATTAAAAAATGGGCATAAGAACTTAACAGACACTTCTCTCATGAAGACATATATATGGCCAACAGATACATGAAAAAAATGCTCATCTTCACTAGCAATTAGGGAGATGCAAATAAAACCCACAATGAGATACTATCTCACACCTGCTAGAATGGCTATAATCAACAAGACAAGGGATAACAAGTGCTGGAGAGGCTGTGGACAAAAAGGAACCCTCATACACTGCTGGTGGGAATGTAA
>PVKE010020322.1:0-27599 GCA_004027555.1 Craseonycteris thonglongyai
CCAGAAATGACTGTAATTTATCATTTCTCATCGCTGAGTAGTATTCCATTGTGTAAATGTACCACATCTTCTTTATCCAGTCGTCTATCGAAGGGCATTTTGGTTGTTTCCATGTTCTGGCCCCTGTGAACAGTGCTGCGATGAACATGCGGGTACAAACATCTTTAAAGATTAAGGTTTTCAGGTTTTTTGGGTAGATACCCAATAGAGGGATGGCTGGGTCATATGGTAATTCCATTCCTAATTTTTTGAGGAATCTCCATACAGCCTTCCATAGTGGTTGTACCAGTTTACATTCCCACCAGCAGTGTATGAGGGTTCCTTTTTGTCCACAGCCTCTCCAGCACTTGTTATCCCTTGTCTTATTAATTATATGTAACCATAGATTTTTGAAATCTTTTTTATAGATTATCAGTTTTCTTTGCTTTGTCTTTTTTTTTATTGTTGTTTGTTTTTTAAGCAAGAGAATGAATTACATTATCATGTTCTTGGTGACAGGTTCTCATAGTGCTTGATCTTGGACCTTTGGTTTTCTTAGCTGTGAAACAGATAATGATAGTACCTGCCTTGTAAGATTGTTATGACTGTTAAGTGAATTAATAATTATAAATCACAAGACTTATTCATAGGATATATTAAGAGCTTTGTGTCTGTGAAATGTATAAACATGTTCATTTTGTAGGAAAGATTTTTCAAAAACGATTTCAAAGCTTTACTTAACTGAGACAACACTTCTGTTCTATCTCCCATTTCTTTTGTTGAGCCATGCTAATTAAGCTCCATTTTAGGCTTTGCACAGCAGTTTTCAATTGCAAATTTAAAAAGTCTGCTGATAGCTCGAACCACTAGATGAATATTCGATGACGGTAACCATTTCAAACTCACTGGTACATTTCAACTGAAAATAATACCACCTTCCCACAAAAACTTCCTGTATCTTTCACCTCCTGTCAAGTTTTCTTTTCCGTTCAGTAGTTCTGACATTTCTGAGGCTCCCAGTTAAAAATGTGCAATAAAGCTTATTGGCTGCACTCTGGCATTTCATAGGAGGCATTTGTTTCACTTTAAGGTGTTAGTATTTGTGCTGAATTGTCATTTACCAGCCAGCTGGCACCACAGGTTGGGTAGAGCCCTGTCAAATAAATTAGCCATGCAGTCTAGGCCAGTGGCAACTCCCCAGCTCCCCTGAGTGGCTCTTTCACACTCAGGGGGGATTGGATGCAGAGCTGTCAGGATTGGAGAGACAGTGCTTATACATCTGCATGATATCTTTATTCCACCTGATATCTTTACTCAGATTGGAGAAGAGTCCACCAGCCTGAGACAGGGATGAATGGCTCTTGTGCATGTTCTGGGTGTAATTTATGACTAGCACAACTCACCTGTCTTAGTCCATTGCCAGTTCTGAGATTTTAGAACCCTGTGGCGATTTCCATAAGTCTAAACTGAAATTGTTCATAGCTGTCTACAAATTTAGTTTGCATTTTATATTTATGGCATTACTTTCACATCATTTTAGGAAAATCTGGAGTTTCAGCTACGAGCTTTGAAAAGTCATGGGAAGAATATTTTTAAATGGGCCAGGGAATGAAGGCGGGAAGTTTCCCAGTAGGCAAATTTAGCAATTTCAAAAAACAACAGAAAATAAAATTGTATGATTGTTCATAAATCAAATACAATGACCACATGTAAACATTGATGACTGATAATATAGATATATTTTCTTTCAGCCTTACACTTTTTTCACTTATAGTGCTATTTCTTTTGATGTTCTTCTTGTGGTGCATAATTTTCCAAGTATAATAATAAGCCAGTAGGGTTTAATTAATTGCTTTGTACGTGGAATGGTCACTCGCAGCCCGTTTTTTCCTCACCCATATTTGCTCAGCTTTGTTTTATTTACTGATGGAGTATCACGTCCTGTGGAGAGATATGGTCCTTTCCTGAGTCTCTGGTGAGTCACCCAGGTCCAGTGGGTTCTGTGCTGGATTGGTGTATGGCAGTGATCATGTTCTGAGCTTGTGCTAACCCCACATACGTGTTACAAAGCTAGAGAAAGAAACAGAGTTAGAGAGGGGGTCATAGAGAGGGGACAGTTCACACACCGATGCCCACACATCCAGATACAGATTCGCTCAGAGATGTGCACGTACTGAGGGGACAGAGGCCTGGAGACATGGGCCAATGCACAGACACAGGGACACACACACACACACACAAACACATTCAGAAAGAAAAACACTGGTGGGAGAGAAAAAAAATCCTGGGAGGGTTGAGAAAGAGAGAGACTAAGAGAAAAGGAGAGCAAGAGCACGGTGGAGAGAAAGAAAATAGGGGAATACAAAGGTCCCACTGCTGCCGTGCACTGGCGCGTTCGTGATGATAAAGGAGTGAGGAAGTGTGGGGCAGCAGGCACTGGCGAGAGGAGGAACACTGACTTGCTTGCTCTCGTTCATAGTATTCAAGAAATGCTGACAGGCCAGCGGCTCTGCCACTCGGAATCTCATAATGACAGTGTCCTGGCAGCCCTGAATCAACAGAGAAGTGACGGCATCCTCTGCGATGTCACCCTGATTGCTGAGGAACAGAAATTCCACGCTCACAAGGCTGTGCTAGCAGCATGCAGCGACTATTTCCGTGTAAGTCACAGTTGTTTGTTTCTCCTTCTTAAGATATCAATAAACAGTTATGATAAAGTTTCCTGAAGTGTCACATAACCATCAGCCAATTAGATGATAGTCCCCAGAGTTGTGAATGTTGGGAGTCATTCCGGAGCAGAATGAGACTGGGGCCCTGTTGGGATCCTTTCTCACCAGATGTCTGCATGTTGCTCCAGGGGGACCTCCACTCCTCTCCTCTGTGTCTGAGCTGAGGGACGTTTGACATTTTACCACCCTAAGGAAGTATGGCATTGTAGTGTTCCATAATGGGATGGGGGTTAGGGGAAGGATGTTTCTAGATTCAGCATCAAATTGACAATCTGTACACAATTTGCTGAAATAAGCAAAGTCCTTAAATATATGTAGTGTTTCTGATTTTTTAAAATTTTCTGTGCCTGTTGTCTTAGTACTTTCCAACTGTTTGCTCCAGGGGCAGAGGCAGTTGGTGAATGGACCCTTCTGTTTGGCATGTGGGTGTGTATGTGGCTGAAAAGACATGTCTTGTTGAGCAGAACTTTAGAGTTTTATCTCCAGTGGCTAATGAGATGTGATATTTGTTGTTTTTTCGAAGATGAAAGTGTACAGTATAGTTATAGCTATTTAAATGTCATTCATTTATTACTTCTTGTGAGTTAGGTGCTTAAAAAAGGATTTCATATCTCATTTAATCCCCACAATAACTCATTTTTTGAACATGTATACATGCTATTAAAATATCACCATTTTACATATATGAAAACTGAACCTCAGAAGTTAAGTAATTTGAGAACTCAGGTTAAGTAATAAGTCACACAGTTCCTAAATGGCAGATCCAGAATGAAAATCCACCTGACTCTGAGCATGCTCTTCTACCTCTTATATGTCATATAAGAAAGAAAATCTAGGCAATTACTCATCAGAATATTTTGAAATATTAATTTCTAAATAAATTATTTAATTCTTATTTAATTTGCTTTTCAATGTTATTTTGGTTAACAATTTTAAAACATAGCAGCATATAATCTACATAAATGATAATATAAATTTAATTATGAGTTTTTAAAACTTCCCTTACCAAAGTCTCAAGATAAATATAGAAACCAACTTAGGCCCATGGGCATTTGTCGGTTTATTTGTGTATTTCCAATAATAATATTGTTTTAGCTGTTTAAGAGACAATGTCAACTAGCTGTTAAAAGAGAATTTTCAAAGATGTTACATCATAGAAGACTTTAAAAAAAGAAAGTATTTTAAATGTAATGAAACCTAGTAGTGAAGAAGATAGAGGTAACTGCTTAAAATATGTATCTAACATTGAAAGTAGAAATTTAATTTAAATTGCAGAAATGAAACAGAACATTTGAAAAGTAACCTTTAGTTTCATTTATATAATGATATATTCACTCTCAGATTTTAAGGCATTAATCTTCTGGAAAGAATGGTTATATTTTTCAGAGGGCTTTTCAAACAATATACTTCGGGTTGTATATATAACATGTGCACATTACATAATACGAGTTTTGTCTTCCTGTGTAGACCATAATATAGCCCTCTTGGTGCTTAGCTTCTCTCCTCTTAGGTCACGGCTGGTTGGGTTTTTAATTTAATTTTGGGAAATGGTTTGATTTTGTGAGTGTGTGTATGGGAGAAATAATAAGTGAGCAAGTACATGCCTGGGAGTGCAAGAGAGCATTTCACTTCTTGGCATATAACAGTGTTTGTTGCTACTCCAAGTTTTTTATCTCTTCCACCACAAAGCCCCTAGCACTCTGGTAGGTTATATACAGAGAGTGCTTCCTTTATAATACCTATGTTATAAAACCTGTGAAGAAAGTTTTATTATTCCTGTTTTGCATATAAGAAAACTAAAATGTGATATGCTTAAATAACTGCCCAAGGGCTGCCAGATATTAGGAAGAGTTAATTATCACACATTGGAGCATCTCCTTTTGTATCATGTTGTTCTTTCCTACTTAGCCACATGTCCTGCTGGACTCATGCACAGTTCCTTCAATTTCATTACTTATTTGTGAGATGAAAATTAAGTGACGTGTGTATTGATTATTCAGATAGATAAAACAAGACAAAGTCGGAACAGTTAGCACTTAACTCTTCTTGAGGCATTGTGCTAAGTGCTGGAGTTACAGTATTTAACCAGACATAGATTGGGCCCTAAGGAACTTATAATATAGATATTATACTGGGTGTAGTTTTTGCCTTTTACCATGTATCTTTTATTAGTTGTTGTTGTACAACAAACCACTCTAAAACTAACTTAGAAGATGGATAGTTCCTCCAGTCTTCCAGTTCCACCGATCTGTGCTGATTCAGTCTCACATCAGCAGTTAATTGGAGAGTTGGCTGGAGCTGGATGATCTAAGTTGGCCTTGTTCACATGTCTGGTGATTGGTACATTCTTGGCTGTGGTGGTAGGGGACAGTGGGCATGTAGTTTTTACTAACAGGATAGCCTGGGATTTTTTCATACGACAACTAAATTCTAAAAACAGCCAGAGAACAAGCCTCAATGCACATGTGTTCTTGAAGCTTCTGTTTGTTTAGTGTTTACTACCGTCCAATTGGTCAAACAAGTCACATAGAAAAGTCCAGAGTAAGTGTATCAAAGGGTATGGATACAGGAGGGGGAAGAATCTGTGGCCATTTTTGTAGCCTACCACTGTCAAGAACTGTCAAGGATCTATGATTTATCCTACTTGCAAGTTAGAAAGTTAGTGTACCACAGTTTCATAGATGCTGGTAGAAGACATGAGACTCCTAAGTCAGATAGAAATGGCAGTTTATTACTCACAGTGACAGCAATATCTAAGTGTCAGCTTATTTGCACCTCTTCCCTGAGCCCCAATTCCCAAAGAGTGACATAAAGTGAACTAGATTGCGTTACTGCACACAAAGTGGATTGCGTTATAGAAGAGGATCACTGAGCTTAGGGAACTCGAATATTTTATAGTGAGTAGGAAACATGTCTGTATTTTGCTCTGGAGAGAGACATTATTATACTGGAAGGCAAGCACCGCCCACATTTGCCTCTGTAAAGAGGTATCATGTCATTCATGATTGTAAGCAAAACTGCTTTTTGCTCCAAAGGAAGATACCACTGTGTCATCCAAGGCTGTTTGTTATAGAAACATCCTTGAAAAGAGTTCAGAACAAAGGACATTAGTGCCTCACTCATGATCCATTCAGAAATGCAAGAGACCTGTGGAGAATTGTCTCCCAACAACCACATGCCCTAAAAATATGAATTTTTCTTTCTAGTGTGATCTGTTCAAATTAACTAAGTACTTGATGTAAATAAATTTTTGTACCTGTATTCTGCTATGTGGCAGATTATTTTGAAGCTAAAGCAATGTTCTGATTCAGGAAATGTGGGACTGCAAGAGGGAGAAAGCCCAAGATTTTATGTAACCTGTTCCTTTACGTTGATCTGAGAGTTATCAGCATTTTTCTTTTTTTGCTTAAAATATGAATAAGGAGCAGTTAAGCATGAAGTACTGTGACTTCTTGTGATCATTAGCATTTCCAAAGAAAGGGAGAAAACACATTCTTCAGTCGAGTAATAATGATTTTTAAAATAATTAAAATTAGGTTAATGGTGGTGGTGTAGGCACAACATGGCATCAGTCAAATGCTGTAACTGAGTCAGAGCAGGGACTTCTTTTATACGTGTGAAGTGGCGGGAGAAGGAAGAAAGGGAAGAGCAGAAGAGGCAGATCTGAGTTTAACTACAGTGGGAGGAACTGTATGTCTGTTCGCCATCGTCTCCCACAGTCAGTTCTGTTCTCATTAGTATTTTTCAGGTTGTTCATCCTCGTCATTACTTTTTCTTTGAGCATAAGCAAGCCATTTTACTTCTGTGAACCTGTGTTTTTCCTTTGTAATTGGTGATCTTAGAGCAGCACAACTCTCAGAATGCCTTGATGTAGGGATTTAAATGAGATCAGGTACGTCATGCCCTCAGTGCTGCCTCTGACACACAGGACGCCTTCAGGACACATTAGCTGGCTCTGTCCTGCCACTAAATTGGGATTCCTGGTCGGGCTCTGCCCAGCTGTGGAAAGAGGAGAGTTCCTCGTTAGGCTCATCTATTTGGAGACTCAATTACCTTTTCATGGGTCAGAATACCTTTTTGGTTCTATCCTTTCTCATATTTTTTGTTTTCTGAACTTGATACTACCTTCCTTCTTGCTTAGAGCATTCTAGTAGCCATCTAACTTTTCTCCTCCTTTGGTTGTTCCTTTGCAAGCCATTGTGCAGATGACTGTGTGGTGCTTCCACTCAGGTCTTCCAGAGCTCCTCACTGCCTGTCTGCCAGACTCCTGAAGTGAGCCTTCATGCCGCATCATTATCATTCATCCTCATCTTTGTTCTTCTTCTGTTCACTTCATGTTGCAGCTATACTGTTCCCAAACACACTACATTCCACCTGAGGAACTATCCACTTTTCAGCCTTGCTAATGACCAGTCCTTCTACCTGTAACCTCCTTTCTTAGTCTACCCTGTGCGTCTTTCAAGATGTATCACCACCAACAACAGGTGTGAAGTCCACAAAGGTTTCGCCCTCTGCCATCTCCCTAAATTTATATGTGAGGTCTCCCTTTTCCGAAACCTTAAAACTATAGCTTGTCTCCCTCAAGGAATTAAAGATCAACAAACTAAAAATGCATCCTATGGAATGAGAGAAGATATTTGCAAATTATGTGTCTGATAAGGGGTTAATATCTAAAATGCCTACAACTCAGTAGCAAAAATACCCCACACAACCTGATTGAAAAACGGGCAGGGGAACTGAATATACATTTTTCCAAAGAAGACATACAGATGACCAACAGGTACATGAAAAGGTCCTCAACATCACTAATTATCAGGGAAATACAAATTAAAACCACAATGAGATTTCACCTCACACCTGCTGGAAAGGCTATTATCAAAAAGACAGTAGATAACAAGTATTGGATAGGATACAGAGAAAAGGGAACCGTTTCCAACTGTTAGAGGGAATGTAACTTGGTACAGCCATTATAGAGGTAAAATAGCATGCACATTCCTCAGCAAATTAAAAATATAGCTACCATGTGATCCAGCAATTTCACTTCTGGGTACACATCCAAAAGAAATTAAATGAGGATCTCAAGGAGAGAGCTGCTCTCTCATGTTCATTTCAGCATTACTCCTGATAGCCAAAATATAGAAACAATCTAAGTGTTCATCCATGAATAAATGGACAGAAAAGATGTGGGGTGTGTGTATATGTGTACGTGTTTATATAATGGAATATTATTTACCCATGAAAAAGAAGGAAATGCTGTCATTTGCAATAACATGGATGAACCCCGAGAGCATTATGCTAAGTGAAATAATTCAGAGAGAAAGATAAATATTGTATGATCTCACTTATAAAAACAGAGAATAGAATGATGATTGCCAGGGACTGGGGAGTGGGTGAAATGGAAAGATGTTGGCAAAGGGTACAAACTTCCAGTTTTAAAATAATTACATTCTGGGGATCTAATGTATGACATGGTGACTATAGTTAACAGTACTGTATTGTAGACTTGATAATTGCTAAAAGAGTAGATCTTAAAATTCTTACCATGCACAAAACTAAAGTGAGGTGAGGGATGTGTTAATTAACCTTGTGGTAATATTATTTTATAATATATACATACACCAAATCATCTTGTTGTATATCTTAAAGTTATACAATGTTACATGTCAGTGATATCTCAACAGAACTAGAACAAATTTTCCAAAAGGAATTGGAGATTATGTGTCATGTGTGCCAGCCTGTTTCACTAGTACTTTTCTGAGCAGGGCTGATTAGCTGAGGATTAGTGAAGTTGATCAGAGTACTGTTGAACAAAATTGAATGAGGAAGCATTGACTCAGAGGTAGCAGGAGAAGTTAGTGAGGGCCCTTTTATCTAGAGTGTGTTTTTGGGGGGAGTTGGGGGTCAGTCTGCTCATACCTCGCTCCCCATGGTAGCCCCTTTGACTCTGGGGACACCAAAGTTGCAGGGCCCCGGTGTGGGCAGCCGGTCTGCGGGCCACTGTGTAGCCTTGGAGCTATTGTTTAACACTTGCTGTCTCCATCTTAAATCTCCACGAACGCCTACATTCCTGGCCAAGGAAGCAGATGTCTTTGCTTCGCATATGTAATGGTAAAGTGATTCAAATATGACATTTCTGGAAGTTAAATATTTAAGCATCATTTTCCATTAGAGTCTGAGTGTGCTCTGTCTATGTAGTTTTTAGTTTTGAGAGAGAATGGATAAAGCCCATGGTAAAAACAAAAACAAAAGCAAAAACCTATCTCATGTATTTTTATAGTCGTACTCTCCAGTCACTAGTTGACTAAAATTGCATAAAAGCCCATTAAATTAGTCTATAATATATAATTAGAAGTAAATTGTTTTAAATTCAATAAGCATTTGTTACATACCTACAATTTTTTAGACAAAGAGGGCACTTATTTTAAGTGCTGTATGTGTGTACAACTCATTTTGTCTCTAGAGAAACCTGTAAGATAGGTATCACTATCATCATTATTTCTATTAAAAAGGCTCCGATTTAAATAACTCACATGAGGGGCATGAAGAGCTGTTAAATGGGTGCCCAGAAGGCCTCACTGAAGCGAGGAGCGCATGGCTGGAGAGAAGAGGGTATGTGTGTGACGTGGTTTGGAGGTGGTGGCGTGGGTGGGATGTGGGAGGTGGAATCCACAGAGTGGATGGGAGAAGAATGACTAAGAATGAATGAGGCTTCTGGCTTGAGGATCAGGGATAGTGGGAGCAAGGGGGTGCTCACACTCATCGCAGACCTGAGGTGTGCAGGGTGCTGGGAAAAGAGCAGCCACAGGCATATTGAAGGAAGCTGGACTGTTGTGGAGGCACATGAGGAAGGCTTAACGTGAGGACTTTCTTTGAAGTCCCCATGCCGGGTGCAGCCAGTGCCTTTTTTCTTTTCTGATCATTGTATCATCAGCACTGCTGTAGTGCCTGGCACCCCACCCCCAGACCTTCCTCCTCCCCTGTTACAGCCCAATTGGAACAGTTTCTTGCTGTGTCATGTGGGTGGGACCTCACCAATCCCCTCCACAGAATTTCCCTCATGGGAACGCCTCTTGTATGAACTCTCTGCTTAATGCATTGTCTTATTTCCTATGAAAGTTTCCTCTGAAGACCTGAAGGTAAGAGCACTACTGACAGTAAAACATAAATGAGATTCTTGTCAGGTTCCCACGGTCTCCTATGTGGTGGTTTTATATAGACTCTTCACTAACATTGTATATAGACTCTTCACTATATCCATATATACATGACATAGTGTGTTTATCTCATTAAAGATAAGCAGCAACATAACACTGACAGTTATTTATCTTCCAGCCACCAAGCCTGCAGCCTCCTGCCTTTCTTCCTAGCCTGCTCCTCCGCCTCCACCAGAGCTGTGTGCCCCGAACAGGCTTCCAGTGAAGCTTTAGAAATAAGCTTGAGAATAACAGTAGATGGACTCTGTAGACCATCAAATGCTGTATGAATATCAAGGGACGCTTAATACCGGTAGTTTTTGTCTCTCATTCGGTCACCCCTGCCACAGCTTTCTTGGCACGTTCTGAGCAGTCAGTGGAGTGGGCTCAGTGCTGGAGTTAGGATTCACTCATTTGAGCTCCAGGAATGTGGTCACAGTGTGGTTAGTACAGTTCTCTTTTTTAATTTTTTTATGTTTTTAAAGATTTATTTTTATTGTTTTTTGACACAGAGAGATACAGACAGAGAGCGACAGAGAGAGAGGAGAGGGCCCAGAGCAGTCTCCATAGTTGACATTAGTTTTCCATATAGTTTCACTCCACAGGTGGGCACAGGTCTGTGCAGGGCAGGAACTGGGCCAGGAGCCTCCTGCATAGGCCCCGGCAAGAACTGAACTGGGGGCACACCCCAGTTCAGCATATGGGTCCTCCTGGGCCGGAGCCGGGATTTGATCCTTGGGCCCCGGGGCTGAAAAGCGAGCGTTTAACCCGCTGAGCCACTCTAGCTTCCCCAGTACAGCTTTCAAAAACTGAATTGTAACAACTAACCTTGTTTTCAGAAAAAAAATTGAATAAAATAATCCTCAATACATATGGTAATTATTTAGTTTATCTTTTTGGATGTTACTGTAAGCATATATAATATATATGACTGTCCTACATAGCAGAGCATTACTCTGCAGTTATTGGTGCATGAATGTCACTAAAATTAAGTCCCATGATGTTCAATAATATCCATAGTTGATCTTGTTGGCCTGTGATTAATTACTTTGCTTGAGGCCAAACAAGCACAGCTGACTTCTGTCACTGTTGGGTGTTTATGCCGAAACAGTAGCCTTGCTAATTTTTGCATATTTGCACATTGCCGTGTTCTTCCCTTCCCCAAACATCTGCATTTCATGTGTCAATCACAGAAACATCAGAGTACCATTCTTTTAGTACATTTGAGTTACTCATTATGTGGTAAATTGGTCATTGTCTTCCATCAAATGAATCCTTGTTTTAACATTCAACTTTATAAAAATCTGTTTAGAAATAATTAAAAAGTAGAGCAATGTCTGTTAGGAATTAAAGAGTATGACTTGAGAATGAGATTTTACCGGCTTTGAAGAGAGTTGTGAAAACCCCCCAAGAAGGGAAGAAGCTTAGGGAAGTTTAAGAAGACAAATGAGCAGATTAAGAAGAATATGGGAAAGTGGTTCAGATGTACGAGGATTTTGAAATGTATATTTCCTTTTTGTTTGAATTTTGAGAGCAAAACCATGAAGAAAATCATTTATTTGCTGGTTGTAGTTATCTATTTTCATTGTATTTGATTATTTTGAAACAAAGAACTTGTGACAATAGCAAAAGTTAAAAATCCAATATTAAGGCCATTTTATATCCCTGCTATGTTCTTTTTTTGGTGATATGTTTATTTTACCCTGTGCAACTGTAAAATAATTTACCTTAACATTATTCATTTTAAATATTTTTAAATATTTCCCTTTCAGTTTTCTTAGATTTTACTTAGTATTTAACATTTAATTTTATTTAATATTTTCAATAGAGTTGCTATTGCAATGTTATAAATCACCGTGCTTCTGTTTTACTTCTGAGTGTGGTCAGAACACATTGGGGTAATTTGATACCAGTTCTGGGGGGCTGCTATGTCTGCAGCCCACAGCAAGTGAGGGCTTTTGTTTGGCCTCATACAGAGGAAGGCAAAATAAACACACAGAAATGACCCAAACAAGCGACTGTTTATTTTTTGTCCTAGACTTTGGGGAGAGAAAAGGATTGGGCATTGGTTTACAAAAATAAAAGTGAGCATATACAAAAGTATTTATAGAACACCCTGCGTTATGCTCCTGACTCATTGAAGATTATCAATAAATGAAAGCTGGCAGAAGCAATGAAAGCAGCAGCAGAATCGGTAGCAAGATAAGGCAGTGATTACAGAAGCAATGTCCTGGTTGGGCTGGTGGACAAGTCTGATGGTGTTAGAAAAGAGTCAGGACTTGCACATATGTCTATTCGTCCCTCATCCCCCTAACCCAATGGGGACTCAACCCTGGGCTTTGTGCAAAATTGATGCAGCACATGTTTTGTGAAACATTTCTGAGCGTGATTCAAATCATCAGATATATTTTATAAATAGTCTGTGCTTTATTCCCCTGAATTTTTATTTCTGATATATAACTATGTTAGAAGAATTTATCCCTCATTTCCCACAAGTTTGTGTGTACATGAGTGGAGAAAGTACTATAAAAGTATTCTCCTAAAGAGAAGATACCTGTAATATCCTGTTGTATATTATATTTCAGTTCTAATGTTGAAAAAAACCTAAATGACCTCAAACCTTGCCACAGAGGGAAGGAACAGCAACTTTTTTAGATCTAAAAAATGTAACATAGAAGAATAAAAGGTACATTTCTTTGCATCTCTTATGAGGCTTTCATTCTTTCTCTCTCTTCTACACAGCAAAACAGTCACTAGTTTCCCTGGGTCTTTTGGACAGCTAGTTAGAAATTTAGAGTAGCAAGGTACCATTCTTCACTGGAGATTTTCCAGGAAGACAAAGCAGAGATTATGAATGTGGGGACATATTTTCTGGACATTAAGTCTTATACCTGGTATATTCTGCAGTCTGCTTATAACGAGGTCTACTTCTATCTGGTAACTAAAATTTTCCATTGGAACATTACTGTGTCAGGGTGCAGGAGGGAGGAGGGACACATTTGGGCACTATGTTTTTATTATATATACACTATGAATTCATTGCTAGGTTATCCATCTCTTGTCTAGCCAATGCCACATTAAATTACATTAGATCAGCATTTGAGGTTCCATAATACAATTTCTGTTTTTTAGAATGTTAGATATGTTCTTTTTGAATGCTGCAAGAGATGATTGCTAAAAATAATACAAGCCATATTGTTAAATTGTAGGCAATAGTCAGTTTCAAGAAGTTTTGTGATAAATCACATAGGAAAAAAACAAAACAGTGAATTGTATCCTAATAGTTGGAATGAGAAAAGCTTTCTAATAGTGATAACCATTATTAATTACTCATCACAAAGTATATGTGTGGTGGGAGCAAATCTGAAAGCTATAGTAAAAAAAATCTGTGCCTTTTTAACATAATAAATTTTTGAAAAGTCACTTTAAAAGGGCAAAGAAAACTCTTCAAACATAAAAATGTTGAATTCCTTTGCCACAAACTTTATAAATTATAATTTTAGTAAAATCCCAACCCACTGAAGTATGCAATGTATATATATATATATATATATATATATATGTGTGTGTGTGTGTGTGTGTGTGTGTGTGTATACACACATATATTTTTTTTCAGAGCAATCTTTTATCTTGACTTAAAATTAAGCATCAGGATCATTGCAAACCAATTCCCCAGTTATATAAATACTAAAATAAAAAAAAAATTTGAAATTTCTAAGTGGAAATGAACATTAATAATACAATGATTGGCCAGAAAATGAATATATTTCTTACTAAGGAAATAATGATTGTTATTCAAGATGCAAAGTCTGAACCTGGAAGGTGAGATGAATTACCATTCATTTAACATCTTCTGTATTTGTATACTGAACTCTGTATTTTGTGTATTCACATTTCTTACCTTCATTTAATCCTCCAATAACTTTAGATATATAGATACTACAACTTTATAGATGAGGCAATTGAGCTTACTTATTGTGGAATAATTTAAGATCATAAACTGCTGATGTCAAGAGTCCAAATCCCAGCCTAGGTCCACATGCCTCCAGAACTCCTAAATTTTCCACGACACTAAGCTGTGTGGCCCTCAGAGAGGTTGCCCTTCTCTCGGAGCGTGGTGGTAGGCAGAATAAGGGCCCCGAAGATGTCCACATCCTAATCCTGGGGGCCTGTGCATATTCCCTTACATGGCAAAGGGTCTCTGCAGTTGTGATGAAATTAGGGACCTTGGAGTAAGAGATTATCCTAGATTACACAGCTGGGCCCAGTGTAATTGTGAGGTTCTCTAAAAGATGGAAGAGGGAGTCAGAAAGTCAAAGAAGAAGATGTGACAATGGAAGCAGAGGTTAGAGTGATCTGATTGCTGGCTTTGAAGGGAAGGGCCATGAGCCAAGGGATGCTACAGCCTCTAGAAGATGGAGAAGGCAAGGAAACATTCTTCTTCGGGCCTCCAGAGGACCACAGCCGTGCTTTGCTGATACTTGGCATTTAGCTTAGTGAAACCCATTGGGAACGTCTGACCTCTAGAACTGTAAAATAATAACTGCACTGAACTTGTCCTTGATGTTTTTTCATGAAGTTTCTGACCTGATTTTGCTTTCCGTCATTTCTGTAGCCCTGACCGCATAGGTGCCGCCCGTTCATTTTGGAAAGTGAGACCTGATCATAGGTCTCAGATTTGAAGGGCAATTAAACTCTATATAAAGATCATTGTATAAGAAGTAACTGGGTTCCTTTGTCTCAAAGCAAAATATCAGAAGAATCAGGTGGATTTAACATATTAGTATAGGAAACTTATTGTTATGGTTATTATTATTATTCACTGTGCCTCCCTCAGCGCCATACTTCAAAAGGAGCCCCTTTTTAATGTTTCAGCTTTGCCTTATAAATAACAAGAAATCACTGTGCCCTCAAAGAGTGTGTGGCCAGTGAGTTTTGTAACCTTCGATGGTGGAAATACCGTGACTGGTAATCTTGTGGAAAAAGGATACTTATCATCATCTCCTTATCCTTAAATAAGTGAAATATAGAAGTGCTCTTAAAATAAATTTGACATTTTCATGTGGGGAAATAGCATTCCTGATACCTTATGAGAAAAAGATTTGTGAAATTATATGTTGTACTGGGAGATGCAGATTTCAATAGTCAGTGTATTGCAGCAGTTTGGTATACAGAAAATATACTGAGCTAGTGTTAGGTGATTTTTTTTGCCAGAATCTTCTCTGTATATTCTTAACTTGCCACATTATCTTAGGGAAATTACTTTTGTTTTTATGCCTTGATTTCTTTGTAAAATGGAAATAATTGTACCCATTATCTCATTAAAACATGTACTGAATTAATATAAATGACAATGATTAGAAAAGAATAAAAATATCTTCACCAATGCTGGTTAGTATTTTTGTTATTAATAAGAAGATTCCCAGCACATATGTATGTACACACACATATACGCATGTCATATACACAAATGGGAGATCTAGTAAAGCTTTTTGATTCTGTGGAAGGATAAAGTAACAGTAAACAGTGTGTTTATTAAGAAGTTATTTAATCTTTTGATATAAGTTCCACAAATACCTTTTAATCAGAATTTATATTAATTAAGGAAGAAAACAGCAAACTGTGGGAATCAAGCCAACTTTGCAAGTTGCTGTGACTTATTGAATTATATTATTTCTCCTTTTGTCACAGATAGTATTTGTCAAAATGAATAAAGAGTTGTTTTATAAATTTTTTGCCATGAAGTTTACAAGTGTGAAAAGTTACGTAAGTCAGTGGTCTCTCACATGGGTGTTTGTGTACCCTTGCAAGTACAGATGAGCCCTGGGGATGTGGGAGAAAATTTACTTTCTTTTAATTTTTATGTCAATTTTATTTTCACTTTCAGGTTTGTTTTATGACATATATAACAGATTGGCATATATGTATATAATTTATAAATATCTAAATATTATGGCTACTGTTCCAAATATATGTAAATGATATTTGCACAATCAAAAATGTTTGTAGAAGACTACAATAGTGAAACAGAGCACAGAATGTAATATTGAACAGTCTAGCTTTTTTGTATACTAATTAGGATTGTAGTGAAAAATGTGTTTTGGGTCGCAGCTTTTTAACATTGCCAGAAACCAAAACCAAAGTTAACGGAAATCGTTGACCATGGCAATTACATCCATGTTACTCCATAGTATTGAAAAGAAACATCCACTCTGTAGATAACTAACTCAATTCCACATGTAAGCATCATCAGGGCAGAAATTTTTGTCTCCTATTCACTATAAAATCTACAACACATCTGACTGAGCATATCATATAGTAGGCACTCAACTATAATAATAGTTATTGAGTGAACATAACAGTTTTCTGGTATTAATGTACCAAGAAGTAACATGCCATTTTGCTTATAGTTTGAGAATAGTCATAGAAGCATATCCTAAAAGAGCCCAAAGTAGAGTTGTTTTTACATGAAAGTTTTATTCATTTTTCTCTGCTTGGATAACTAAGTGGTGAGTGCATTTCTCATGGTACTTTGACTTTCTGCATGTTTTTTTGTTTGTTTTTTCCCTGATTTGCTATCTGGCTATAATTGGATCTCTTTGTGTATCTTTCTGTTTTATTCTGCACCATTATTCCTTCTTTTTTTAAACTGGTCTTCCTCTTAAAAGTCTATCTGTAAACAAACATATATTACACTTTGGCTTTATATTGAGTAGACTTTGAAGCACATGTTGATAATTTTATAAAATGGACACTTGGGAATATGGCATTTCTTATGCTGAGATTGAGTAAAAAAAACAGGAGAGTGATGATTGTACTGTGTAAATCCCCAACATAAAGCTTCTTAGATTCTTAGTGGATATGTACTGTTGGAAAGGAGATTTAAGTTCTAAATCCAAAAGACTTATGACTTAGCACTTTTTTGACATTCAGGTGGCCTCGTCTTACATGGACAGATCACCTAAGTCCACTGGGGAATTAAGAGCCAGGAAATACTTGACACCTGGCTACTCACAAGTTTTGGAGTCCTTGACTAATTAGTTATGGACCCAATGTGGTCTCTTCCCCTCAACTTGTGACTGAAAATACCACAATATGGTTTAGAAGAAGGAACTGAAATGCAGCAATAGACTTTTCTTAAGGCAATTGTGACTTTACAAAAACACACAATTGACAGAAATCACCCACAGTTGAAAATGTGCTCAATTTCTCACCTAAGTCATAATCAACTGTTGTCTGTGAGTAGATGTTGGCATTCTGCCTTATATCTGATGATTAGTCATTTAGTTAATATCTACCAAGAAGAGGCCTGATGAAATAGCTTTTAAATTTAGCCAGAAAAAAAAAATGGCACTATTAATGATGGCCTTGACATTCAGCAAAGCCAAATTAAGCTGTCAATCTGACATCTTATAGACAGTCTGTTATAGTGCCTCACAGCTGGGAGGTGTTTGATAAGCATTAATTGCCTGGCTGACAACAGCTACACATCTGCCTGTTATAGATGCTACAATGTTGGAATAAATTGGAGAAGGTTGTTTCGAGATGTTCTGTGGGATAAGACCAAAAGATGTGTGGGTTTTGTTTTTTTAAATTAAACTGGCTTCATAATTTCCTTTTAACTAAATGCACCCATTAAAAATAGGATTAACTTTGTTAATTCAAGGTGAAGTACCAGTTAATAGTGGTCAAATGTTATTTCCTTTGAAAATGGAAAGCTGAGAGCCTCTAAAGAATCGCTGTCATATTCCCATTTAAAATTATTTGTATCAGTGCCAAAGAAATCATTAACATTTAGAGCTGATGGCTCTTATTTTCATTATTGTGCTGATAGCGCACTGTTGTCATTTTTGTGCATAGAGAATGGTGAACTCTGGTCTGCAAATTTTCAGTTAAACTGATTCACTTTGACTGAATATAAATTCTATGAAGCTAGAAGAATATTTATGATGTAATAATAATAGTTAACTTTTAATCATTTACTCTGTGTAGTCATTGTGTTAACCTTTTTATATGTATTTGTTTCATGTGTGTTGAAAGATTATTTCACTTTTTCTACCACATCTTTATATGCTTTTAAAATTACAACTTTTACACTGTTTTATTTAAAATCACAGTTTCACTCATGCTTATGTAATTGCAATGATGTAGTCAACCTTGTCTTCATCTGAAAGAATAGGAGCACATATTTGAAGGATAATAAAGCTGATGAAATTTTTAAACCCTTAGAAATTGAGTATTGAGCAGACAGATGTTTTATAAAAGAGAGGCAAGACTGCTAGCTGATCATGTGAATCTGATGAATTGGTATAAAGAATTTTTGTAAAAAAGAATTATGGTATTGTGATCTATAGATATGCCTTAGTTCTGTTTATAGTTTTTATTTAAAAAAAACTGATTCAAAATGAATTGTTCTCATTGTGGGATGATCCACTGACTGTTGAATCAGTTGCTTTTAATTAGCTCATCTGATGTTCATTGGATTTGGGGCTTGGCTTGCACTCCTGGATTTGTGAAAGATTGAATTATCAGTACTCTTATTTTGGAGACATATGATGCTAAAGTGATGAGAGATTTTCATATCAAATGGTTCATGTCACTATACATTTTCCTAGGATTAACAGAAGTTCTTTATTTAGTTAGTTTTGAAAGGTTTTTGAACTCCTGCGAATTATTCTTAAACTCTTTCCCCCTATTTTGTAAGATGTGGAGACTTTGCACGTAGCCTGCCTGGACAAAACATCAAAATGAATTTGCAATAGGAGTGAACATATGGGACGATCTGAACATTTCATATGAAACTGGTCTGTTCTGCCTTGGATCAAGAAGGTCCCAATGAGGTGGTTGCTTAGTAACTAATGGAGTTAGAAGAAACAGTGTGTATGCTGAGTAATGGGAGAGTGGCTCCAGCATCTATTGCCTGACTTGCAGCTGTCAAACCAAAGTGGTGAATAAAATGAAAGATTGACAAGATTCCACTGCTGGACTGGGAACTTGTATTTATCATCCTATGTACCTTATGTTAACATGTTGAAAAAAAAGATAATAAATAAGAGAGGATATTAAAAATAAAGAACTGTTGAAATTTAGGGATAAAATTTTAAAGTGATTATTAACTGACATTGGGTTTTTAAAGAGTAGAATAATAAGTGATAATTGAGGCAATTCCACACTATTATCTTCAACATTTTACCAAAAAGTTCTCTATAGAAAATGGGTAACAGATTTTGTGTGATGGTGTCACGAATTCTAGGACAGACACAATATGTTTTAGTGCTAATTTTACATATGCATGCTTGATGGTGGTAGGCTAGCACATATGTCATTATGCCCATGACAGATATAATAACTAGGTCCCAATCACTCACTTGAGCCTGGATGTGGTCTCATAGCTCTCAACAGGGCTCCAGGCAGCCACTACCAGTATCAGATTGGGCAGCCCAGAAATTGCCTTGTCATTTGTTTTGGCAAATTAACGTTCCATAAAAGCTTCTATTTTTTGAATTTCATAAGAATGGGTTTTGAGGGATTTGTGTCAATAGCAGCCCTGACATGGCAGCACAAAATTTCACTTTAGAAAAATATGATAATAAGGAGATGGACCAAAGTCAACTAAAATGATTGGGAAAAGGAAGGTTGTGTGATGGGTTTTCCTCAAGGCTCCTACCACTGCCACCATCTAGGAACATAGAATGATCTACTTTTTTAAAGGCCTTATTTTTGGAACCCGGGGTCTTTAACTTTAGTTTCGGAAGCAGGGACCTCCTCTCTGGTCCCCCTGAATCTGGGGGTTGGTCCTCCCTTGTTGGGACTTAGACTCAGGTCTTCCAGTACAACTATAGGATTT
This sequence comes from Craseonycteris thonglongyai, assembly GCA_004027555.1. Taxonomy (NCBI): domain Eukaryota; kingdom Metazoa; phylum Chordata; class Mammalia; order Chiroptera; family Craseonycteridae; genus Craseonycteris; species Craseonycteris thonglongyai. Next base: position 19,749 of record PVKE010020322.1, read on the forward strand.
CTAGCATTGGCTTTGAATGTCAACATTTTAAGACTGAGAGAATTTGGATCAGATAGTCTTTCCAATAGGAGGCTTAAGAGCTGTTACCACATGTCAGAAAGGGTGTTAAACAGAAAGCCAATTTATTGACCTTCTACCAGAGCCAAGGGAGACAGTCATGAGGAAAGCAATTATGATTCAGTATTCTGGAGGCATCATTAAGACTTTACATTCTCATGTAAAGTATTGTGTGTCTCGTCACTTCAAATATTCAGATACACAAGGAGTGCTGCAAGGGGTAGAGAACTGACTACAGACTTGCCTCCCAGACTTTAATGTACGTGTGGTCACGTGGAATCTTGTTAAAATGCACCTTCCTATCCAGTAGGCATGAGATGGGCCCAAGACTCTGCATTTCTAACAAGTCCCTCAGTGATGCCAATATTGCTGGCCCAGGAACCACACCTTTAGGTGCGAGGGGCCAGTGATCTCTAAAGTACTTTCCAGGTTTAAAATTTCATTTACGAAGGGATGCTAGGGTTTTAGTCATGATACATAAAAGGTACCCAGTGCACCTTTGATGAGCCACACAAGAGCCTCTTCTGTGCATTCCTCATGGGATTCTCCCTGAATGTTGATTGTACATGTATTTTAAATCAGCATAGAACCCCTCACTCTGCATCATCAGTTGCTCTAACTCTCTCTTCAGTCTTTCAATCTTTTCTGATATTACTGTCCTCTAAAATTGTTCTTTCTTTATAGCTACTCCCCCTGATTCATGTGGATGCTATATCACATCTGCTCAGTCACTCTTTCATGCAAGCCTCAAAGTCTGTCTTAGGACAGCTGTCAAAATATAGGAAATCAAGGTTTGGTTTCAGTCAGTGTGTCCTTAGATTTTGAAAGGCCAGGGGTGTGCTGTTGGCTGCCGTGTGAGGATGGATCAAAGTCTCTGTACTTGGGAGCAATTGAATCATTGAATAATGGCTTATCAATTATATTCAATAGGAAGAGTAAAAGTGCCATCCCTAAATGTCTTGAGAGATGTTTAAAGATAAAAGAATGGAATTCTTTACATGGTGGATAGTAAAGTGTTGAAATCTCATGTCCACAGGATATAACCATAGACTAGAAGGTAACAGCACAGAGAAATGAGCAGAAGTCAAGGGACCCCCAGAGGGTGGCCCATGGCCAAAGCCAGATGTGTGGATGCCATTTTCCAGAGCATGTAACAAGTGACAAGGATAAATACTATTAGCTAGGATAAATATTATTAGCTAAAGATATAATAAGTGTGAAGGTGCCATCATGAAGTCAAGATGAGACCTTCACACTTATTATATCTATAGCTAAGAAAAAAATTTTTTTTATGTGTGTTCTTTTTCCATTCCTTGCTGATCTACCCCAGAAGACCCAAGTAGCTGCATCCAGGAGAAGGAGAATTCTAAAGAGAAATAGTATACACCATGATTGTGTTGGTTTTGAAGGGCTCATTATCACCATGTAGTTAATTTAAGAAGCAACGGTGCCAAGAGAAAAGCTGTGAAATACAGCTAGCTTTTTTTGAATAAACAAGCTACATATTTGAAGATGTTGGTAAAACCAATATGTTTCACAGTTTTTGGCGTATAACATGGTTTTTTTTTTTCTTCATATGGCTAAGGTGAGGGAAAATTGGTATTTTAGAAATAGTCATTTTTGCTGCCTAATTATAATTATAGTAATATAAGTTTACTGTTGTTTTTTGGTTTGTTTGTCTTGATACTTTATCCTCTGAAAGTATGGCTTTACTGTTTGAGGAAGAATTAAAACAGCTATAAAATATACAAGGATGAAAAAACCCTCCAACCAAGCCTCCCCACTCTTTCAGGCCATTAAGCTCCCAGATGGATTGATTGCCTTTGCATTTGGGAGACAGAGAAGGTAAATCGTCAAGTTCAGCTGTGGTCGGGACCCTTTCCTTAATGCCAGGGAAATGGGCTATTGTGGTTAATTGAATGGTCTCTTTAACTGAGATGTACTACCCACTCTATATGTGAGGTATAACCAAGTAGTAAGGGATAATGACCATTAACACTAAATTGAGCAAAATGTAATCTTTGTTGATTCAGAAGTTAGTGCATGTCTCTGTAATACCTCATGGCCATTGTAAACTTCACTAATAATGTAACTGGGCATATAAAGATGCAGGGGATCAGGCTATATCTGCTGCAATCACTGCAAGTTGCCCTTTTCAATACTTTCTTAAACATATTTGTTTACTTTTATTTAATGTCATCAAAGATAAGGGTTAAATGTGCCCAAAATGCTCAGTGATTTCACATATGAAATAATTTGGGGAAGCCGGGATGGCTCAGTGGGTTAAGCGCTCACTTTGCAGCCCCGGCCCCGGCCCGTGCGGACCCATATGCTGAACTGGGGAGCGCCCCCAGTTCAGTTCTCACCGGGGCGAAACCCCGGCCCAGTTCCTGTCCTGTGCAGCCCTGTGCCCACCTGTGGAATGAAACTATGTGGAAAAACCAATGATGTACAATTATGGAGACTGTTCGGGGCCCTCCCCCTTCTCTCTGTCTCTGTATTTCTCTCTCTGTCAAAAACAATAAAAATAAATCTTTAAAAAAAAATTAAAAAAATTAAAAAAAAATTAAAATAATTTGGATTCCTGATAAAATGGGAATTCACAGTCCATCTTGCCCATGTTCAGTACCACTCCAAAGCTATATGTAGTTAGTTTACCAGGTAAAAAGATCATATTTCACCAACTTTAAGTACTTAAAAAAGTTTATCAGTTATTGTTTCATTGATCTTTGAAGATGTAGTAGGATTTGCACTGGTCAGTTTTATTGTGTAATGCACCAACCTAAAATTGGTTTTAGCTCATCTTCTGACTGCATGGCAACTAATGTGACCCAAGAAAACTTAATTCATGTACTGTGATTTTTAGGACTCAATTTGTGTCATTTCTGTGTGAAATACAGGAGAAATGACACACTATAAATCTACAACTTTCTGTGTAGTAGGCACTTAAAATGGATTGTATTCTCACAAACTGGGTTTTCAGTGAGAAAGATTGGTGGTGGTGGCAGCGTATTATCAGCCGGAGTGAGCTGTGACAACTGTAAATCTCAGCCTGGCCAAGACTCTCTCATCAACAAAGCAGTGTAAACCAAGGAAGGGTCGGTGCTGGGCTTCATATTTCTAGGCAGAACCTTATCCCATTCTGCTTTGACAGAGTATTGGGGCTTAATAAAGGACGTTACCATATGTTCTTAGTTTTTCCAGACGAACTCATTTGTATTTAGGTGGATATTCTTTCTCTTCAACTTTAGCTTTGTTTTAGATCCCAGGATCTAAAACATCTTAAATCCAGAAACTTTTTTATGTCAAATTAACTTCTTTCTGTTTGTTTTTTGTCTACGGCAGTATAGAACAGCTGGGAACTATCAGCAGTCAGTGATTTCTGAAGAGCTTGTCAGTTTGTTTAGCTATTCATTCACCTGTATCTATTGCATGCCATGCAATGCTAGGGTTGAGGCTCCCCTCCGTGAATGAGGAAGATGTAGAGGCCACTTTCATGAAGCTTACTTTACCTTTTCAAGAAGTTTGAGGCTAAAAGATAGCACCTTTGGTTTCATTACCTCTTTTGCTACCAAAGGAGGCTTGGTTTTCCTCTATGGTCTCTAGGAGGCTTGTAGTCACTGTTTTACCACCTCAGGCAGCCTAGCTGGTATTTCACTGTGTCAGACGGCCAAGCTCTTCCTTACTTTGGTGGTATGCTATGAGGCTTTTCCTAACTGAGGTGCCTTATAACTATTAAATCCAAGATGTTGACCTTGATTTAATAGTTACCTTTTTTAAATTTAAATAAACAGATTTTCTAATTTTAAAAATTATGATATGTTAAATTTGCAAGATTATGTTTCTAAAACTATATGATATGGTATCAGAATGAAAGTTATGTGTTTAGAGAAATGGCGGTGATTGCTTTTATGATGGGGTCTTTCCTTAATGTAGAGTGTAGGTATATGTAGTGAAAATGAAGTATTGTAGCCAGTCATAGGAATTTTGAATAGGACTATCATTCGGAAAGTATTTGAAAGGAATGGATTTGGGCAGAGAGCAGGGGAAAGGGGCTGTTTCTTAGTCTCATTCCAATTGAGACCAAAGGGAGACATGGGAGAGTACGACAATCAGGGTGGATTATATTAACGATGTTATTAAGCATCTACTGTGTGCCACATATTATACTTAACCTTTAAGCATAATTGTATCTAAACCTCAGGACAACCCTGTGAGGTTGATATTATCCTCATTTTACAGATAAGGGGCCAGAGCTTCAGAGACGTTAACAAATTAGCCAGTCACATGTTCAGTGTAAATTGCCCACATGACCAGTGTAAACTGCCCACATGACTAGTAGGTTATAGAAACAGGATTTGAATCAGATGTGTCTGCTGCACAGTCCTGAATATTAAGAATAAAACAAAGTTTGCGAAAGGCAGTTATTAGAAGTACACAGGTAACACATGCCTATTGTTATGATACAAATAAAGCTGTGTAAACAGTAAAATTAATGGTCTCTTTCTTCCCTCTTCGGTCATACCCTGTAATATAGCCATGGTGACCAATTTGGTGTTCCATTATTGCTTATAAAAACATGTAGAAATATACATGCACATTATATAAGGGGTTGTGTTCTCTCCCCAACTCTACAAAGCTTCAAGTTCAGGAGCTCACAGCCCTCTGGTTGAGGATGCTGGTTCTATGCCAATTAACTGGGTTGTTTTTGAAAGACATCTAGGAAAGCAGGAATAAAAGCTCCCTTGGCAGCTTGTTCTGTGACTTAACTTTTGCTCTTGGCAACTTTTTCCATTTCATCAACCCAGATAATTCTTTTGCACTTTGAGTCCTTTCTGTATTGCTCTGCATATGGGGTTGATAGAGAACATCTGGTCATCTATCAGGTGCCATTGCAACTTGGAAGATCTGAAAAAAGAACTTAATGTGGGGAATTTTTAAAAACTGAAACACCAATATAATAAACTTATATTGAAAACAATAGAAACTTCTTTCAGATTCTTTTAAAAGTGGCGTAAAGAAGTCTAGGAACAAATTCAGAATGACACAAATGGCAAGGTATTTTTTATTGTGACCTGTGCTTTTTAAATTTAAAATTTAAGATCTTCTACAAATGCATAAGCAGAAACCATTTAACAGTAAAGTCCATTTTCTGTTAGCAGTTTTGATGTATAGACGCACTTTATTTCAAAATAAAAATAAAAACAAAAAACACAGAAATGAGTACTTCTAACTTATCAATCTTTTTAACCAGAGGACTCATAAAAGACACATCATTCTATTTGTTTGTTATTACAAACTATAAATTTCACCCAGAGCTTACCATATGTCAGGCACTGTAATGAATACTTTATATGTGTACTGCTATATAGTCAAATAAGTTCATGAAGTGGGTACAATTCTTTGCCCCATTTTTCACATAAGAAAATTGAATCACAGTTTACATGTCCATCCTAGTCGTCAGTGTTCAAACCCAGAATTATTTACAAGTTTGCCCTTACCCACTGTGCTTCACCAAACCAAGGGATTATGTGACTTTCAATCCAGTGTTTTTAACCTACCACATAATACCTTAACTGCTGGCAACAACAGTGGGAAGCAAAACCCACTACTAACAAACCAGGTTGCTAAATTTACCATATTGACCATTGACCTTTAACAGCATCTAAAGGATAGATTGAGATGAGATTTTAAATGTTAGATTTTGTTTATTCATGATAAAGTAAATTTCTTAATATAAAATGTATAGAATTGTGAGGATCAAAAATAAATTTATCAAAATAAAAAAAAGATGAACATTAATAAACCAGTAAAACAAAATATCTTGTTTTAAAAAATTGAAAAGATTTAGTTTGAATGGAAATATTACTGCATAAAACAATGAGGTGTATTGTTGCTCATTTGTTGTTGTTGTTGCTGTTTTATTTCTTTGAAGTGAGCAAAACTGCAAAATCTGAAGGGACAGTCCCCTCAAGACTTTTCTCACTTCTGCCACCAATTGCAAAATTTGAGGGGAGTCCTAAAACTACTCTTATATTCAGTAATTCACTAGACATGACTCACAGACCTCACTGAAAGCTTTTATGCTTGTGGCTATAGCTTATTACAAGGAAAGGATGCGAATTAGAACCAAGCAAGGGAAGAGATTCCTAGGGCAGAATGCAGAAGGGGACTGAACACAGAGCCTCTGGCCATCCTTCCCCTGTGGAGTCACAGTGTCACCTTGTCCTGGCCATGCTGTGTGGCAAGTATGCACAGTGGACTGCCCACCAGGGAAGCTTTCCCAAGCTTCTGGTGTTCAGCTGTTTTACTGGGGCTCCGTCACAAACTGTGGCTGACCTTTCGTCTCTAGCTTCTCCTGGGGGTCAAGTTAATACCTCTAGATTCCAGTTTCTCTGGAGGTCAGAACTGATATGGTTTCACCCAAGACCCCTGTCATAAATCGTGTTGCTAGACGTCAGTGGTAAGAGCTCCCAGACAAACAAAGACACTCCTCTCAGGCAGGATATTTCAAAGGCCTAGAGATCACCTTCCAGAAGCTCAGGGCAAAGGCAAACTTCTCTTTCTAAGGTTGATTCACTACATGGATGTATACAATCTAAAGAGTATTTAATCATCAGTAACACAAAATTGAATATTTTCTTTATACCTTTTAATTCAAACTTGTTAAAGATGTACAAAGGAATGTAGTTCTTTCTTGGTGTGTATGTGTGTGGCGGGGGGTGTCAAACCCATAAATTTTTTTAGCAAGTTTTCTTTTTTTTCTTTTTTTCTTTTCAAGTTTTCATCTGACATACTGATCATTCTGTGACAAAACTGATTTTCACTAAGTTGGCCATTTGGAGATCTGGTTTGGGAGCAAATTGATTTTTGCTCCATAACTTAGTGGTTCTCAAATTCAAGTGAGCAGCAGAATGACTGGGGTGGCCCATAACAACACAGATTGCTGGGCCCAACTCGGATTTGTTGACTCAATCAGTCTGGACTGGGGCCCCAAGAACCTCTAACAATCTGGTGAGCGTGATGTTGCTCGTCCAGGGGCCGCATTTTGAGAGTGCGTGATAATAACAACGAGGTGTGTCGTTGGGGTAGAATAGAAAAAAGGAAGAAAAGTCAGGTCAGGAGGCTACTTCTTATGGGCTTTTGGCAAGAATGTTTGGGTCTGCTGAGCATTTCATGACAGCAGTGATGCCCCTGGATCGAGAGAATGAGTTCAGTGAGTGAGCCTAAGCACCCCAGAGAGTGGCTGTGGGATTGAATGTGACTCAGCATGTGAGGCGTAGAGGACTGTCTGTGTCACTGAACCTGGGTACTCAGAAGAGCGATTTGCAGTGGCTCATGTGATTGAAGCTTTGTAGAAGCGATTCAGAAACCAAAATCAAGCTTTAACTTGTAACACTTTGTTTCTTCTCTCTAGGACTTTGTCGTGTTCTCTTGCTTTTTAAGTCCCATAATTCTCTGTCTCTCTTTTTATCCCACCTCAGGCAATGTTCAGTCTCTGTATGGTGGAAAGTGGAGCTGATGAGGTGAATTTACATGGTGTGACTAGCCTTGGCTTAAAGCAGGCTCTGGAGTTTGCATACACAGGACAGGTACAGTACAAAATGTCATCTGAGATGCTCCAATTTTTTATTGTACCTAACAGAAGAGATTCTCCTTCAAGCATGAGATTTAGTTATTTATCTTATTAGTCATTTTGATGTTAAAAAGGGTTCTCAACTACTTAATTTTATAACTAAAATGATGGGAAGGTAGGTAAAACAATATGATTTCAAATTTGACCCAGGGAACATA
>PVKE010020323.1:0-12322 GCA_004027555.1 Craseonycteris thonglongyai
TTTAAATGGCCAATTACTATATGATAAAGGAAGCAAGAACTTACATTGGGGTAAAGACAGTCTATTCAATAAATGGTGCTAGAAAAACTGGACAGATACATGCAAAAAAAATAAAATTGGACCCCCTTCTTATACCATATACAAAAATAAACTCAAAATGGATTAAAGACTTAAATATAAGACCTGAAACCATAAAATTCTTAGAAGAAAATGTAATAAGAAGCCTCTTGGACATTATTCTTAGCAATACCTTCAACAATATATCTCTTTGGGCAAGAGAAGCAAAAGAAAAAATGAACAAATGGGACTACATCAGACTTAAAAGTTTTTGTTGTTGTTGTTGTTTTGTTTGTTTGCTTGCTTGTTTGTTTGCAGCAAGAAAACCATCAACAAAACAAAAAGACGTCCCAAACAGTCAGAGAAGAAATTTGCCAATGAAGCATCCAATAGAGGGTTAATATCCAAAATTCATAAGAAACTAATACAACTCAACACTAAAAAACAATAAATTCAATTAAATAATGGGCAGACGACCTGAATAAACATTTCTCCAAAGAGGACCTACAGATGGCCAATAAACACATGAAAAGATGCTCAACGTCACTAACCCTCAGAAAAATGCAAGTCAAAATCACAATGAGATATCCACCTCACTTCTGTCAGAATGCCTATTATCAATAAATCAACCAACAACACGTGTTGGTGAGGATGTGGAGAAAAGGAAAACCTGCTACATTGTTGGTGAGATTGCAAATTGGTCCACCCACTATGAAAAATAATATGAAATTTCTTCAAAAAATTGAACATTGAACTACCTTTTGATCCAGCAATTTCAATCCTGGGTATTTATCCAAAGAAATACAAAACACTAATTCAAGAAAACATATACACCCCTGTGTTCATTCAGCATTATTCACAGTAGCCAAGATATGGAAGCAATCTAAATGCCCACTAATAAACAATTGGATAAAGAAGCTGTGGTACATTTACACAATGGAGTATTACATGGCCATAAAGAAGAATAAAAGTGTACCTTTTGCAACAATATGGATGGAACTAGAAGATATCATGCTAAGTGAGATAACTCAGACTAAGAAAGATAAATATATGATATTACTTATACATGAAATCAGAAGAACAGAATAAATCGATAACCAAATGATTAAGAAAAGGGAAAATAGATAACTTTATAGTCATAATAACAATGTTTATAGTCTTTATTCACAATTTATAAAACTAGAACCTAAGCAATAAGATATAGAAGATCTGAACACCATTTTCTACTAAACTTAAGTAAGATATTTATAAAACTTTAATATTCAGCAACTATAAAATACACATCTTTCCAATGCATATGGTACATTTAACATAATAGACCATATAATGGGCAATTTTTTAAATTTCAACAAATTTAAAAAGATTAAAATCATATCAAGTATGTTCAATAACCACAAAATTTGGAATTAGAATTTATTTAGAAGGTAATAATAAGATATTTAGAACTGCACATATTTACAAACTTAAAAAACAACACATACCTAAACAATGCATATGTAGGAGGACAGATAACCAAGGAAGTTAAAAAAGTACTGTTAGTGAATGACAACGACAGCACAACCTAGCAATATTTACGTGTGTGTGGAGGAGCATGGGTAATGATGGCAAAGCTGCACTGGGAGGAAGACCTATAACTCCAAAAGTTTTTATTAGAAAAAAAGAAGAAAAGGAATATAAAATCAATAACCACAGGACTCCTACAAGAAGTGAGAAAAGGAACAAATGCAAGGAAAATACAGGAGGAAATTAAGAGTCCAAATTAATAAAATAGAACACAGATAGATAATATTTAAAAAATAAACCAAACATAAAGCCAGTATATGGAAAGAACAACAAAACTGATCAATCTTCAACTGGATGGATCAAGACCAAGAAGGGAGGACACACATAACCAATATTACAAGTAAAAGAGTTTATCACTAGAGATCCTACAGAGAGTAGGAGAACATCTTTAACTTTATGCCAACAAATTCAACAGTATGAAATACAAAATTTCTATGAATGTTATGCAATGTTAAAGCATACTCAAGAAGATATAATCTGAAAATCTTAATATTTAATATAGTAAGAAACTTCTTCCAAATAAAACTGGCTAAAATGACTTCAATAATAAACTCTAACAAATATTTAAAGAAGACGTAATGGTATTACACACAAACCCTTTCAGAAAACAGAAAATGTAGAAAAATTTCTTAAATCATTCTATGAGGCCAACAGTACTCTGATACCATAACCATACAAAAACATAGATAAATATACTTGATAAACATAAAACAATTCTTTTAAAAAATCAGCAGACTAAATCCAATATATTAATACCAAATATATTAAATCCAAAAATATTAATACATAATGACAAGCAGAAGTTTTCAAGAATTACAATGTTAATTTGTCATTCAAAATCAATCAAAATAATTCACTATATTAACAGAATACAGTAAAAAACTTTATTCATCTCAATAAACAGAAAAAATCTTGAAAAAATTCAATATTAATTTATAACAAATGTTTCAAGAAAGTAAAAATAAAAGTAAACTCTGCAACCTAAAAATGGACCTCTATGAAAAAACTATGGCTAACAACATATATTGATATAAAATATTGTACACTTTCTTCTTAAGATTAGAAATAAGACAAAGGTGTCTACACATTTAACACTCTCTATTAAACATCACTCTGGGGGTCCTAAACATTTGTAGTAAGGCAAGAAAAAACAAAATGGCATACGGATCAGAAAGTAAGTGATAAAACTGAACATGGTGAGGTCATAGGAAATGTTTAACTTTTAAAACAATGATATTTTTTATATACTATCAGTAAATATTGAAGAGTAAGTAATTAGAAGTTTTTATTTATAATAGAGCCACTAATAAATACTTAATAAATTTAATTTAAAAAATACATTTAATATTTCTACACTAAAACTATTGCTGACAAAAGTTAAAGATGCAAATAAAAGAAGAAATTTGTAATGTAATAGTTTAGTCAACTCAATACTTTTAGTTTTGTTTTCTCCAAATGTATTTAAAAATCAATCTAATTCTAATAAAAATTCTGGTATTTTCTTACAAATTGACAAAGTGATTCTAAACTCTGTATGTAAATACAAATGACCTAGAATAGACCAAATAATTTAAAAACACAATGGAATTCTAGGAATATACTAATCTAACTAAAGGTTTTTTTGTTTGTTTGTTTTTAATGAAACTTCAGAAATCAACACAGTGATATGGATGAAATGACAGATATAAAAATCAATGAAATAGAATAGTCTAGAAAGAGGTGGAGACGTATATGGTCAACTGAATTCTTACAAAGAGGCCCTGGCATTTCAATGGCAAGAGGAAAGTGTTCAAGAAATTGCTATAATTACTAGATACCCACAGAAGAACAAATGAACCTCTAACCATACTACATATGAAACAATACCTGAAATGGGTCAAAAATCTAAATGTAAAAGCTAAAAGAAAATAATAATAAAATTCTAGAAAAAAATATGATGAAAATTTTGATGCCTTCAAAATCTTATATGGAAAAGAAAACATAAAAAAAAGATAAGTTGAACCTTATTAAAATTTGAAACTTTTTTTTCTTACAGGAACTTGAAAAGAAACAATGAAATTAGTCACAGAATAAGAGAAAGTATTTGCAATTTATATTGGACAAAGTATTTGTATCCAAAATATATAAGCAAACTTTACAACCAGTATTAAAATAAGTGGCCAAATCAAAAAATAGATAAAAGATCTGAAAAGACACCTCATAAAGAAAATATATATGAATAGCCAGTAAGCACATGTTTAAAATGTTCATCATCATTACACAATTCCTATGAGATAGGATGACTAAAATTAAAGATTGAGAAAACAAGTACTTCTTGAGGAAGTAGAGTAACTAGAACTCTTTTAACACTGCATGTTGAATATAAAGTTGGCAGTTTTGTGAAAAAGTTAAATATATAACTATTATTTGATATATTCATTCCACTCTAGGTATTCATCCAAGAGAAACAACAACAACAAAAACAAAAAACAAAAACAGACATCCATATAAAACAAGCTTGTCCAACCCTTGGCCATTAGGCCACACTTGGCCTAGGATGGCTTTGAATATGACTCAACACAAATTTGTAAACTTATTTTTTTTTTAAGATTTATTTTATGGTTTTTGACAGAGAGAGAGAGAGACAGAGAGAAGGGGGAGGGCCCAGAGCAATCTCCATAGTTGTATATCATCAGTTTTTGATATAGTTTTGGTTCCTCACAGGTGGGCAGGGGCTGCACAGGGTGGGAGCTGGGCTGGGGGGCCTCCCTCATGGGAGGCACACCCCGCTTCAAGCCAGGGGCCAAACCAGGGGGCAAGAACTAAACTGGGTGCCTCCTGCACGGGAAGCACACCGCAGTTCAGCATATGGGTCCACACAGCCTGGGGCTGGGATTCAATCCTTGGTCCCTGGGGCTGCAAAATGAGGGCTTAACCCACTGAGCCATCTTGGCTTCCCGTATAAACTTCCTTAAAGCATGAGATTTTTTTGTGTTATTTTATTTTTAGCTCATCAGCTATTGTTAGTGTTAGTGTATTTTATGTGTGGCCCAAGACAATTTTTTTTCTAATGTGGCCCAGAAAAGCCAAAAGACTGGACACCTCTGATATAAAGTCTTGTGCATGAACATGCATAGTATTTTTATTTTTATATCTTAAACTTGAAAACAACCGAAATTATCAATAGGTAAATGAATAAACACATCTCAGTATGTCCATACAAGAAAACTCTATTCAGCAGTAAAAAGGAAAGAAAGAACTGGTACATCTAAATAACATGAATAAATCTTAAAATAAGTGTGCTGATTGAGAGAAGCCAGACACAAAAGACCACATTCTGCATGATTTTATTTTTATAAAATGAAAGCGAATTCGTATTAACAAAAGTAGATCAACTGTATTGAGCCAGGATGAAAGGAGGGAAGGATTTCAATGAAGCAAATGAAATATTTTGAATGGGATAGAAATATTGTGTTATACTTTTGGTATTGGTCTCATGGCTGTATACAACTCAAAATCTTCTGAAATATAGACTTTAAATAGATGCAGCTTTTTGTTTTGGGGGGTTTTTTTTGTTTTGGTTTTTTTTGGCCCAATGAAGTTGACAAGGTGAAAAAAATCATGAAGCAAGTATAACCCATGAAACTGAATACAAATCTATAGAAATTATAACTGAAACGATGGGAATGGTCTTAGTTCCCAGAAGGATACTTTTTATTCAGAGAAAGGCTGCTGATCCCCCTGGAGAGAGATGTGGTAAATCCTCTAATAACATAGTTTTATTGGGGAAGCTTGGATGGCTCAGTAGTTTAAGTGCTCACTTTGCAGCCCCGGGGACCAAGGATCGAATCCTGGCCCCAGCCCCGTGTGGACCCACATGCTGAACTGAGGTGTATATCCCAGGTGGGAGGCCTGCAGTTCTGTTCTTGCCTCCCCACCCCGAGTCCCCCCCTTCCTGGTTTGGCCCCTGGCTTTAGTGGGTATTCCTCTCATGCAAGAGGCCCCCAGCCCAGTTCCCTCTCTGTGCAGGCTCCCACTCACCTGTGTGGAACAAAATTATGCTGAAAAACTGATGATGTACAACCATGGAGACTGCTCTGGGCCCTCCCCCTTCTCTCTGTCTCTTGCTGTCTCTGTCTCTCTCTATCTCTGCCAAAAACAGTAAAATAAATCTTTTTAAAAAACAGTTTTCTTGAGTTTTATTTTTTTACAATGTTGAAGAGAAAAAAATCAATTTCTAGTTGGGGCCATTGTCTGCATGGAGTTTGCATGTTCTCCTCATGTCTGCCTTCTTTTCTCCAGGTACTCCAGTTTCCCCCCACATCTCATAGATGTGCATGTGAGGTGAATTGGAGATAAATATCTCAGTTTGGGTGAGTATGGGTGTGGGTGTGTATGTGGGTGTGTCTGTGATGAAAGGGTAGCCCATCTGTGATGCTACCTGCCTTGGACCCTGAGCTACTGGGGTAGCAGGAATAGGAGGGTTGAAAATAATTCTTACTTGTTTTTTATTAATCTTTCTCAACTGTATATATAGCTCACATTTATTCCAATGTTTAATACTGGATGAATTTGGGGATTTCATTTAGAAGTTTGATGCTATTTTTGTGACCAGAAAAATGTCATAGGAAATTAATCCTCGTTTATATCAACTAGCTTATGGTAAAACTGGTTTCGCTTATACACACAATTTCCAAGAATCTATCAATGACATTAAGGAATGTCTTACTCTGCATAATAGGACAGATTGAAATGGATGTAATTTCAATATCCTAAACTTTTTCTATGTATGGATGGATCTTTTTGCTATTTCTACAGTAGCCATCCAATAATTCATCATTCTCTTCAAGGAACTTTTTCCCCATTTCAGTAGATGAACTTGTTTCCTGTATCACTGAGAAAATTAAGACCATCAGTATGAATGTCCCTCAAAATTCTTAAAATAAATGAAAAGTCTCTGTGATCTGGTATGACTTACCTCTCCAGTATTGTTTCTTTTGCATTTCAAACTCCAGCCTCTCAACACAGTGACCCCATTCCATAGTTACCTATTTCTAGCCTTCCTCTCATAATATCCCTGATGAATAACTGCACATATTTCAAGGTTCAGTCCTGGAGATTTTTCTATGCAATACAGATTTCTAAGACAGAATTAATTGCTCCGCACAAGATGACCCCACTGTAATATATACAGATATATGCTATGGTTGCATCTATACATTTTTTTTTTCTCTGTTTCTTGATGCTTCATGAGAGCACAAGATGAATTATTTCATATTTATCTTATAACTTGAATAGTATATGGAATTTTATAAGACTACAATATATATATTTTTTAATTAATTAATGATTCTAGTATTTTAACCTTTACAAAGAAATTCATAGCTTAATTTTATTCTCACAAAATATTTGAGCTCTTCTCAGTCAACTGGGAACCCAAAGCTCTGGATCCAAGCTAGGTTTCATGAGACCTAAGTACAGGTTGGAATGAGATTAGTCCTCCGCCATAGAGTGTGGCAGAGAGAGTCTAAGGGAGTGTTCAGAAACAGACATGTCCTTTGAACTAGGAAGAGCATTCAACTGCTGAATCAGTCAGTAGAAGCAGAAACAGAAACAGATATAACATAACTGGTGAATTGGAGACAGCAGTGTATCCGCAGTGAATTCAAAACAACATCTTATCAAACAAACCTGGTTATTATCCTAAGCTGGTGTGTTATGCCCATCTGACTTTGACAGAGCACAGTGACCTTGGCAATGAGTGGGGTTAGAACTTTGGTACTCTTTAAAGACTTAGGTAGCAATTGTATGAGAGTAATTAATTACACATGAAGGACTTAAAAATTCAATTATCCAAGTTTTCACCAGTAAAATGTAACAGAACTGGAAATCGAAGTTAGATTTATGACATCAAATCTGTCCCACTAAGAATGCCTTGGTTCAAGGATAGTCTTATACACACTCTGTATTTAAAACAAAAACAAAAACAAAAACAAAAAAAAACAAACAAAAAACAGGTCAAGCAATAGATGGAAAGCCAAAAAGAGAATTATTTTATATAAAACTAAAAAGTCAAGAATTTTTCAAATATGATTGAACAAATGTCAAGTGCTATAAATAAAAATAAGAACATATTATTGGATTACAATTTCAGCAGCATGATGAGTGAAGAAAAATGTATTTCTTATATCCTCCAGAAAATGTGGTAATTCCCCACAAGTCTTAATAACTTGTCAGGAAAAAAAAAAAAAGTGCTTTTTGTTCCTAATTGATACACAAAAAACTAAAGGAGCCTTGAAGACAAAGTATTCTTCTCTGTTAAGTTCCCATTGACTTCATTTACATTTTGGATGAAGACCTATTCATCTTCTGGTTCCTGGTGTTTCTTTTACCTCTTGATACACATGTCCAATGCCATAGCCTGTTTCCTTGCTAGAATCCTTCTCCTAGAGGCTGTATAGGTTATTATCGTAGTGCTTCCTTTGGATAAAGAATGTCCTCTCCTGAATCTCTACTTGCAGAATTTGAGCTTTCCAAAGCAAATAATTTTTGCTTAGGAAAACTTTGAACCACCTCATATAATTCACGTTTTTTTCATTGCTGATAGGTTATATACTGAGTTATCAGGACTCTTTTCTGACTATTCTTAGAATCTTAAAATTCCGTTCTATCTAGGATATTACTGATGTCATACTCAAGACATAAGGGGACTACAGTTATCTTCAAAGAGTTGCATGTTCTTCCCTTTAGGTGATTATTTTCTGTTGATTATGGTGGAAACACGCCAATGTTATTGATTTCATATTACTTCAAATGACCATGTAAGATTCTTTTAGATCTTGTAGAACAAGAACACTCACTGTTACGGTATGTCAAATGGAGAGTTAAAGTGTTATCTTTAACTCTGTTTTGGGAGTTCTGATGATGCCTTAGCAACTCTAGAAGCAATCTTCCCAGTATGAACTTTCATCTATTATACTACATTGATCCAACTACTTTCTAATTAAAAATAGGTTTTCAAGGTTGAATCACATAAAATTGTGGATATTTTACTATATTTGATCCACAAAAACAGATATTTTATGTATTTCAGCAAAATACTCTTACTACTAGCAGCTTCTTGCTTTCTCTCCTTTGCATCATGATTTCTCCTTATGGATTTTTTCTGTTGTCTTCCAATTTCTAGTTCCTTATAGCTTCTGCTTGTTGATTTCTCTGTCTTGTGGATTATGGGCCATAACTATTTGTCTCTATTTGTTAATGAATGACCTATCTTGAGATAAATGATCTGATTGGCATAACTGGTCACTGTTCAGAGAAAAGGACACTCTTTGGGTGGAGTTCTCACCAGGCCATTCTATATTTCTTATTCATACTATAGTTAATGCCTCAAAAGGTTTGTACCATATTGTTTATGTGGTACACAATTTGATTACTGATGAGACATAGACGTAAGCAGTTTAAGAAGGAGAGCATTATAAGTAGTAAGCATTAGAGATAATCAATAGTTACTCCCTATCACCACCCCCTTTTTTAGCTTTTTTTATAGTTGGAGAAAAATACATACTCATCTCTCAAGCAGTCAAACCACACTTCTCCAGAGGTAACATATTACTTTGGTTTTTTCCCCCTTCTCTGTAAATCAATAGGAAAGATATTCAAATGACTCCACTAAAAACACATAAAATAAAAATTTAAAAATCTTGTAGGCCATAGAATGAACTATAGTTTATCTCTAACCTCACAAATTTAATATATTTTAAAAATGATTTATACATTTCCTTTTCATTTTCTACTTCTAAAATCATGTTTTCCTATATTTAAATTCCATCTGAATTAGTCTTCAAATATTTAAGATCAATAATATATTTAAATTATCATTGAAAACTTTATATATGACTGAAGCTGTTTACAATGGCCCTCAGCTTTTCTTTGTTTTAACACAAACCATAGGTCAAGTTGTCTTCAAGGAATCATGTCTAAGTAAGTCTGGCTCTCTTTCTCTTTGTTAATATTTGGTAGGCTGAAGGCCTCATGGTCGGATGAAAGCCCTATATTTCAAAAAGTCAATAGAGCCTTAATCTGGCCTCTCCTTCACTCCCTTCCCAATTGTTTTTTGTTTTGTTTTGTTTTGTTGTTGTTGTTGTTGTTATTTTTCCCCTCAATGTGGCCAGATGGGCTTTTTTAATATCCTGTACTTAGCACTAAGTTTGGATTCCGTTTTTCAAGATGAATACAGGCTCAACCTCTTAGTTTACAGTCTTTCTAAAGGAAAAAATTTCCAACACTCTTGTACATTTAAAATGTCTCAATAATTGTATTTAAAAAAAATAATTGCTTCATATACACTTGTCTCCTAGCTTCATATAGCTATCTAATAGACATTAATATAGCATATACAGGGACAGCATTTTGAATGGATTCAATTTACACTTAGTTAGAATGAAAGAGAAAGTCAACTAGAAGAATATATTTTATAGAAGAAACACACAAAGGCAACTGAAAGAAAACAAAACAAAAGACTTTTTTTCAATTATGGTTCATTTGCTCAATCATAGTACAGAAATCTCAGTACTTTCTTATTTATTCCTAAGAAAAAGTGAATAAATCTCATACTTTTTTCTTGCTCAAACCTGGAAATGAGGCATCTAAATTGTGTGAAATGCTATATCTATAAAGTAGTTCACTGGTATTATAGCATAAATTTGAGACAACAAGCTGTATGCAATTTCAAATGTTAACTGCAAGTTGACCTTGTTTTGTTTCACTGTTTGCATGCCTGAAGTTTGAAATTGAGACTCATTCTAGGTGAAAAACATCAAAATCTTAAAGGACTAGCAAGGGTATTAGAGTAAGAAAGAGCACTGGCTCAGGAATGCAGACTTCCTGGCTCCCCGTCTAATGTGTTCTCCATGAGGCTTCATCAGTGTGGACCTTGGATGAGACCTCATGGACTGCCTTTATTCGGGGTGTACAATAGGTGAAAGTCCACTTCTTCATGCCCAATTTGAACAAATCTCAAGTTATATATAAGAAGGAAATAACATGTTTAGTTAGCATCCTGAAAGTGTTAAATTATCAGTGCCCTTCTCTCACTCTTTTAAAATCTGAGCAGAAGGAAGACATCAACTTTGGTTATGTTAGTTACTGGTGTTGGTTATTTGAACCTAACCTGTTAAGGGGAAGATATGGATTTAAGACTTTATTTACCATGGTTAATTGAAAGACATTTTTGTTCTTAATAAAATATTTTAATATATCAGAAACTAGGTAGAAGAAGTGTATGAAGACAGAAGACTTCCTGCCAAAACACTAAGGCTGCTAGAATCTACGTTATCTGTCATCCAGAATGACAGAACCCCTTCAGTTTTGGATTGACACACATTCACTCATTAAAAGTAAATTAGTGTTCCCTTCTGGTCTGACTCATTTGATTGGAACAAGAAGTTCTTCTAAAAGTACCATGGGGAAGCCAGGATGGTGCAATGGGTTAAGAGCTAACTTTGCAGTGCCAGGGACCCAGGACCGAATCCCGGCCCCGGCCCATGCAGACCCATGTGCTGAACTGGACTGACCCATGTGCTGAACTGGGGCACTCCCCAGTTCAGTTCTCTCTCTGTCTCTCTGTCTCTCTCTCTCTCTCTCTCTCTCTCTCTCTCTCTCTCTCTCTCTCTGTCAAAAACAATAAAAAAACAAAAAAAAAATAAAAATTAAAAGTACCAATAGGCAGGGGAAAAAGATTGGAAAATAGAGGCATGGAACTGGCCTTTATATAATATTCCTAGGTCTAAGAACCACAAAACATATTTTCCTATATAATTAAAGTATTCTGAGCAGAACATTAGTAAGTCTGCCTAAGTAAAGATATTCATTGATCTGGATTATCCCACAGATCAACTGAATCTTAAATATAGTATTTTTAACTCTCTCTATAAAACTACCTTGATTATTCCTAAGAGTAACCTTAAACTTACATCTAAATCAAGATTTTCATTGAGTCCATGTTTTCTTCTCTGTCAGTATATTTCAAGAGAAAAAGTTCATGAATGATAAGGCAAAGAAATTCGTCAATTCTGAAAATGTACTTTTTAAAAATTTTATAGATAAATTAGGGAAGAAATTGTCCACTTGTATTACTTATGTTTTAAAATCTGAAAATATATTTTTCTGAAAAAGACTATACAGAGCAACCACAAAAATATGTATGGAAAAGAGTGTGCATTATCAAGAAAAAAACAGACTACAGTGATCCCTCGTTTTTCGCGGTTAATGGGGACCAGAACCTTCCGCGAAAACTGAAAACCCGCGAAGTAGGATTTGCCCCTAGGAATTTTCGTGTATGCGGGTACAAGAATGTTTTAAATATGTAAACAGTATTCATACTTTACTCATTTAAGACAAAAATCACAACAGTATACGTATTTACTTAAACGTGTCAGTGCTAATGAATAAGGTGAATTACAAAACCTTAGACAGTAATAAACATGAATCAACATTGCTTTCTGAGAGAGGCGAAGAGTCTTGTGTTGGTGGCGGAGGAGAGGCTCTCACGTGACTCGTAGAAGCGTTAGGCTCCCTCGGAGCCTCTTCTGCTGGAGGCGCTGACGGGAGAGCCGGGGGCTTTACCTTGGAGAGAAACATGGTGATGGGTAGTTGTTGTCTTTGTTTTTTCTTTTCCTTCAAAATTCCCCTGTACAAGGATATAACCCTGTCAACGGGGTTC
>PVKE010020324.1:0-27597 GCA_004027555.1 Craseonycteris thonglongyai
TGAGGACCGAGGATCGAATCCCGGCTCCGGCCCAGGCAGGACCCACATGCTGAACTGGGGAGTTCCCACAGTTCGGTTCTCTGGCTGTCTCTGTCTCTGTCTCTCTCTCTATCTGTCAAAAGTAAAATAGAAATAAATATGCACTGAAGACAAAAAGATAATTTCTCTCTATAAATGTGAAAAGATAAAAAAAAAAAAAGAATAATATCATTTCTATCAATAGCCTAAAATGTCTCATTTTATCACTCTGTCCTCAGCTCTGATCTCTGCCTCATTCCCCGAATTGGAATCTGTTTCTTTTTTCTCCTTTCTGTCTTACAGATACTCTTTGTCTTAGTTCAGGACCCATCATGCTTATTACAATAAATTTTTAAAACTGGTTTCTGAGTCCGATCTTTCTTTCCAATCTTATTGAGAGAGGAAGAATTTTAAGATAGCAGAAGAAAGGGGCCTCTTGGAGACTCTCACACTGTTGAGAGATTAACTACACCCTATAAATCTCTGACTGGCCTCCTGGAGACCCAGGAAAACATAAACGTAATAGGATTGATCAGGAAACCTCTAACAAGATTTATCCCCCTAACAACATTTATCCGGGAACTCCAAGATTTATCCAAGATTCCCCTTCCCCACTTTGAGTCATGAGAAACACATAGGACCCTAGACAAAGAAATCACATGGACACTAGCCCAAGTACTCCGCCAGCTAAGAAAATCTTCTTCTTCTATCTAAAGAGTTGTCTGAGAGTCTGATGTCCTCCATTAGATGTCGCTTCCTGCAACACTATACACCAAAGCTACCGGTCTCACCCCTGTTTCTTCCACCAAAGTTACTTGCTATTACACATATCTCACTGTGTCTTCTCATAATAACTGCTAATGACTCCGTATTGACAATTAGATAAAGTTAATATCCATCAGCATAATAGAAAAAGCTCTTCTACATATGGTCCTGTATTTTCTCCTGAAATTTACCTTACCCTTTCTTTCCAATATCATAATTCCAAGCTGGAACTTTGTATACATAGCATAAGACATGACACTCCAAATACACTTTCATTTTCATTCTCTGTGTTTTGTCACCGAGTGTGCTCTTTGGGTTACCTAGAATAGCCTCTGTCACCTTCTCCATTCTGCCTCTTTGAAGTCCCCGTAATTGTACATAGAATTATGTCCATATTTTTTCACCTATAGTGTTTTATATGTAGAAAATTGTTTTATAGTTACTAAACTGCTTTATAATTCTATTTTTCTTTATCTTTTATCTCTATCAGATAGCAACTTCCACAAGAACAGGACTATCTTAGTCAGATTGTTTTAACTGTTCTTTCTGCCATGCTGCAATTCTAGTCTTTGTTAGTAAATCATTTTTCTATACTCTATTTAGTCTGAAGGAGTTGGAGAAACATCAAGGGGAATATGCTATTTAAAGTTATGAAAATTAAAAAAAATGCGTATAGAAGTAGATCTCCATATCACAAATATCCTAAGTGCTATAAAATAAATTGTGCTCTTTAGCCTGGTGTCTTAGTAAGCTTGGGCTGCAATAACAAAAATATAGTCTGAGTGATTTATAAATATAAATTTGTTTCTCACAGTTCAAAGGCTGGAAGTCCAAGAGCAGTTTGGCAGACTTGTCAGTTTCTGGTAAAGGCCCTCTGTGGGCTTGCCAACTGCCAACTTCTTGTATCTTGATGTGGCAGAGAGTAGAGAGAAGCAATGACTCTCATGACTCTTATGAAAGACTAATTCTGTTCATCAGGGCTCTAACCCATAGACTCACCTAATCTTAATTACCTTTCAAAGATCCCACATCTTAATACAATTACAAGAGTAGTGTCAATATATAAGTTGGGGGAGTGGGGACAATCATTCAGTTCATAATACTAGGTATTTAGAGCCTTGACAAACTTGTCCATTCACCTTCCCTGCTTATACTCTTCTAAATAAAGTTTCTTATCTTGTCAAGTGGCCTTTCTCATTGTTTCTTAAACATACCTTTTGCATTTTTTGCCTTTTTGTCTTTTGTGTATGTCATGTCCCCCACGTGAAGGAACTTCTTTCATGCTTTCTTCTTCTGCCTCCTTCCTACCCAGCTGTTAAGCCACAATTTAAATCCAATTTCGCCTGAAAGGTCTTCTGTCATTAACGCCAACAATATTATTAATGTCTTTTGTTTGACACATTAAAAACTTTAACTTATATTGGTATTTATCCTTCTATGTTTAATTTCTGTACTCTTTCAGCTATCAGAAGTCCTTTCCCGTAAGAAGCCAAATAGTAAATATTTGAGGCTTTGTGGACCAAGAATCAAAATCTGAAATATTAAATAAGTAACCATAAAAAAGAGAAAACATTTTCCAAAAATTTTTATTAAATTTAAATATAATAACAATATCTGAGTAAACTTTTGTAATACAAATCTATTGAAAAGAATATAATTATTTGCAGAGAGAATAACTTTTTGCTTCTTTGCTTCAAAGTTAGTGTTATTTATCAAAATTTATAACAAATATTCATCTATTAACACTGATCTGCAATAAAATTTTATGTATTTCATATTTAAAAATGTCTTTTCATACAGAGAGCAATTGCCAAATATTGATGATGCTGATATCAGTTCACAAGCACGTGATTTTATTTACCGGTAACTGTAATTCATCAATTAAAAGGCATTTATAGAATTCTATTATGATCTTCTCTTGATATCTGCCTTTTAGCATGTCATTGTATTGTAGATTAATCCCTCCAATTGAAGAGTGGATGAAAGTTTCTCTATTGAAAAATTAAATAGATCTTGAAATACATAAATTTCTTTTACATTTGTGTTGAAAAATGTTAATGAAAATGTGGTTTGAGCAAATGCATCCACTATAATTTGTATGGGAAAGATCATGCTTCTCATTTTAACTTTTGATAGCACAGGGAGTACATAAAGCAGCAAGACACTACTTATGATTTAAAAATGTTAGTTGTCAAAATGACTTTACAACACTAGGAGTGTCACATATAATAAGCATTTTTTGTCATGTAATTTTGGTTAAAATCATTAATATTATCAAATCTGAAGCTAAAACTAATTTCCATACAATGAAAAATCATAGGTTTTATACTCCTTATATT
The DNA here is from genome assembly GCA_004027555.1 of Craseonycteris thonglongyai. Lineage (NCBI taxonomy): Eukaryota > Metazoa > Chordata > Mammalia > Chiroptera > Craseonycteridae > Craseonycteris > Craseonycteris thonglongyai. Next base: position 3,123 of record PVKE010020324.1, read on the forward strand.
TTTCATAAGCTTTATAAATTTGTTCAGCTATGTCTTGCTTGTTTGTTTCACACATACTTTTAATACCAACAGTTTTTAAAATCTTAAGGGATTCCATTTTATTATGCACTGAATTAGAGTTCTGTAAACTTTGAAAAATATCTTCATAGTCAAATCAAACTGTGCATTGTGTCCTTGAAAGAAAAAAGTGACAGTGCTGGTAAATCTGGGCAATTTATCACGAACCAAGGATAATTACTCAAAATAATTTGCCTTGATTTCCTTTTGATGTTCTTCCTAGTGTTCTCAACAACTCAGACACCTATTTGCTTAAAGGCTAATAGACTTAACAAGTTATTTTCATATGAACAAATTCCTGCAATCAAATATGATAGAATTAACTCACTATTGGTAAATAATTTTCCTTGCTTGATTAGCAAAAAAAAAAAAAAAGTATGAAATCTTTGCTGTAGCCTCATCTTTTTTTTTTTTCTTGTTAAAAATTCTGTCCTGATAAGATATTCCATTTTATGTTTTCCAATTTTTTGATCATTGCTTTCTTAAAAATTGGGAGTATTATGATGGGTGTTTACTCTGGTAAAGTTCTTTTAATGCAGATATGGTGTCATTGCTTAATAAACACAATCCTTTGCCATGTAATTTGCTAACAACTAATCCATACTCCACTCTGCCTGAAAAAAACAACATTCAAAGTCCATTTTTCTCTTCTTTTCTAGTTTTGACATAAAAAAATATGCACTGGTTATACATAAATACATGCATAAAACAAAATATTGAGCTGCATTAATAACACATGGTCCTTGAAACATCATTGAGCTATAACTGTGTCCGTGTGGTTTTGTAGTGCACTGAGCAAAGCAGAGCACAATGCTGGGCAAAGCACCACATACAGTCTTTCTTTCAATTACTCATCTCTGCTCTTGCAGCACAAAGATAATCATCAACAACATGTAAAAAATTGCATGTTGATATGATCCCAGTAAAAGTTTATTTGTGGATTCTGAAATTTAACTTTCATATAATTTTCATGTGTTGAGATATATTATTATTGTTGTTATTAATATTATTAAATCATTTAAAAACATAGAAGTACTATCAGCGTACAGATTATAAAAAAATAAGCAGTGGGCTATGTTTGGCCCATAGACCATAGTTTACTGAGCCCTGATCTATACCATTGTGTTAACTACAGGCCCATCCAGAGTCAGCAATCAAGAAATACTGCTTCTGAAATTAAAAAACTGATATTTTTAATTAACATAGTTCATATAAATAGAAGTATGCCATTTAATTTGCATATTAGTGAAAATGGCTACTGTCTATTAGTGAAGAAATAGAAGTATACTCTGAAGTATCTGTTACCAAAAGAAGCAAATAATCTAGTGAGCTCAATTGAGCAACACATAGATGAGTTATTATACAATTGAACACCTGGAACCTATATAATTTTTACTGATTAACATCACTCCAATAAATTTAACAATAAAAGGAAAAGACTAAGACAATTTGAGCTCATCTTCACTTACATCTGCCACCTATTTGGAAAGAATTATACTGGCTGGTATGGGCTGGTTATAAATATATAACATCAAAGTTTAGATTATGCATTTTAACTCTAAAAATAATGTTTTTAATTTCTCCCTCTGAAGAAACTCATGAAATTACATCTACAACAATTTAAATTCAGATATGTTCTACTTATTTGATTGTTTTTCTTATTTTAGTATTGTATCCTTGGAAAGCAGTACAAGGTAAATAATTTATTTCTGTACATTTGGACATTGAGTTCTGTGCAAACAACTGCAAATTTCATTCTGTCCCAAAAACCAATTGGGAATACATAGGCAGCTTGGACCATTTTCTATTTTGATATCTGTGAGAAATGAATTCTTATTCAATAAATTAGCCCCATGAAAGTGAACGTGAGGGGATTACTTATATTTCCAGATTATAACTCTTTACCACCTACCTATAGTGAGCCAGAACTTGAAACATTCTAAAAAAGTTTTAAAAAAAACAGCAGAACATATGTTTAATTCACTTTATATTAATGTATATACATATTTATTTAGTATACTTTTAAACTCCTTTTTGTTCTTCTATCTGATCATGTAATTATTTTGCTAGTTAACATTACTTAAAATATTAGAGTCTGAATTAATAATGTGGACTCTCTAGAAGATCACCAGATATCTGGATATTTAAGCAAAACTCCCTTTATGAAACCTACTCCATAAGAAAAAACATCAAGTTGACAGGCTCATTGATATCTCAAAAAGGAGAATTCAGGGAAAGATGCCTATAGAGTTTTAGGGCCTGGGCTAAGTATTTTTAAGTCAGGTTTACAAGGTAGGGAACTGGTTGAACTGGGCAGAATTTATGTGATGCAATAGCTTTGGAGTTATGAGCAATAATGAGGCAAGGATTTCAACATAAGTATTAATGACAAAAGTATCATGTTTGATAAATATACAGATATTTAATTTGCCATATTAGTTTTCCATTGCTGTATAAGAAATCACCACAATCTTGGCTGCTTAAAACAGCATTTATTATCTTACAATTTCCTTGGGTCAGGGCACAGCTTAGCTGAGTTCTCTGTCCAAGGTCTCCTACATATGCAATATAGACATTGGCTAGACTGCATTCCTTATTTGAGTTGAATGTCCTTTTCCAGGCATGCATGGTTGTTGGCAGAACTCAGTTCCTGTGGTTGTAGGACTGAATTCCCTGCTTTCTTGCTGCCTGTTAACTGGGAGCACTCTCAGATCCTAAAGGCCTTCACAGTGCCTTGTCCTGTGGACCTTTTATAGGCCAAAACTAGAATGGTAGCTTACTTTTTCAAACAGAGCAGGAGACTCCCTCTTACCTCAGGAGGGTTTTGGTGCCTCATTTAAAGGGTCCATGTGATTAGAGAAAGTCCACCCAAGATAACCTCTCTATTGCAAATTCAACTGATGCAAGATCTTTATTATATCTGCAAAATACCATTATTTTTTGTCATATGTAATAACACAGTTACAACAGTAATATTGTGTTACCTATGCCATATACTATTGCTTAAAAATGATTTATATTAAAAATATATTATAAATACTGCCCACAACTATTGGGATAGGATTATACAATGGCGTGGGTCGTTGTGAGCCATCTTAGAATAACCAAAGGTAGCTATTATTATCTTCTAGAAGCAAATATGGTTACTGTTTTTTTAAGATTTATTTTATTGTTTTTGACAGAGAGGGAGACATAGAGACAGAGAGAGACAGGGAGAAGGTGGAGGGCCCAGAGCAGTCTCCAGAGTTGTTTGTCATCAGTTTTTGACATAGTTTCATTCCACATAGGTGGGCGGGAGCTGCACCGGGCAGGAGCTGGGCTGGGGGCCTCCTGCATGGGAGGTATGCCCCCTCGAACCAGGGGCCAAACCAGGGGGCAAGAACTGAACTGGGGGCCTCCTGCATGGGAAACACACCCCAGTTCAGCATGTGAGTCCACACAGGCCCGGGCTGGGATTCAATCTTTGGGCCTCAGGACTGCAAAACAAGTGCTTAACCAGCTAAGCCATCCTGGCTTCCCCTAGAAGCAAATATTTCTTGAGCAATTAGTCCAGTTTATTTTGCCCAGTAATTGTGCTGTTTAGTGAAAAAAGAGGAGAGTATACTTCATCCCAGAATTGTTTAGCATAAGCATAAGAATGTATGGTTTCAGTTCTGAAGGTGCAGAGGCTTAAAATTTAACTTTTCTAGTTAAATTCTCTCAGGAACTCAGTTTTTCTATAATTCTTATTACATAGAATTTACTATAATATGCCTGTGATAAATACCTAGCATCTAACATTGATATGAATCATATAATCCTGTTTGTATCTAAACACTTTGCCTCCTACCTAATAGTGTAAAATTTTACTGGTAAAGAGAAAATCTGCCTTTATCTCAAAACCACTTTGGCACTAAGTAGTAAATTGTGTACATAATGTATGCTTGCTTACTTATGGGTTAATTTTTACCTTCCAAAATAGTTCAGAAGGTCATAATTAATCAATAAGTGTTTCTTTTTAGCATACTCTATCTCTCTGCCACTCATTTTATGAAACTTATCCATTCATCCTAACATCTTTCCACCCTATCTCTTGCATATCATTTTTACTTGCACGTTAGTCTTCTTAGAATCAATAGTTTATTATTATATTCTTTCCCTTGTCCCTTTATTCTTTAAAACCCCAATCTTAGCATTATGCATATGTCAACCTACTCATCCCTTTCTCTTCAGTTGAATATAATTGAAGAAAACACATAACCATCCTGACACATCTCATTTTAAATTAATGACCATTAAATGCAAGGCAGCCCTTTCCTTTGTCATTTTCTTCTACCACTCTTTTTAACAAATATTAGAAAATACCTCTATCTCCTCTTTCACCTCTCTTCGCTATCAGCTGGTAACCTTGCTTTCTACTTCACCGAGAAAAGCAATGAGGACATTCACTCGTCCATCCCACCACATCAATAAAATCAATTTCATCAGGTCTAATGAATTCTGCCATTACTAATGTACAAACTCCCTGTGCCTCTATCCAAGGCCTAACCCTCATATTACCAACTCAAGAACATTATTTTGATAATTTTTCTTTTTTACATTGGAGGATTTCTTTATATTTTTTCTTTTATTCAATTATCCCTTTCAACAGACACTCTTCTACTTCAAAATTTTATTTCTTTTATTTAAATTTTTTTTTCTTGAATGCTCATGTTCCTCTATCTAATGACCCATTTTCATCATCACTTTATAGAAACTTGAAGATTTTCATCTACTCACTGTTTCAGAGTGTTTTCTACTCACAACAATTAGGCTTTACCTCCTGTCAATCTACCAAAGCAGTCACTAAATGATTGTCCCTCAGTTTTAGCCTTTTGTATTCAACTTTGTACATTCAACTTTGTACATTGGTATTAGGACTTCGCAAACTACATTTCTGCTTTATTTGCTGGTTCTCTATAGGACCTGTCAACATGTGTTTTTAGAGAGAGACTATAAAGCTGGGAAGAAGAAATTACTGGCTCTTCCTGTTTGCTATTGTGGGTATCCTCTTGCCTTCCTTTATTTTTTTCTACATCATTCAAGTGATTGTTCTTGACTCTGACAGTGGCAGTTCCTTACAACAGCAGTTGAATCATTTTACATTGTTTTTAACACTTTTAAAACTAGCTCCACTGAGCACTCATCCAGAAGCATTGCATAAACCAGCTGGATTCTCCTTCTCAGAGGCAGGACAAAGTCTGGAGGAGGTGAGTAAGTAGCTAGGACACAAATTTTGAGGAACTCCATCTCAAGGTTGTGTGCTTGCCAATCAAGGACCTGACTTTGATATCTTAGACTGGCTAGGGCTGGACAGTCAATGTTTTCTGTGGGTCAGCTACTCTTCTAATTAAGTCCTAGTCATTATTCTGTTTTTCTGCCCTCTAGCTGTACATACCATGGTTGCTTTATATGCTGTTGAAGAAACACTTCCATGTTCACATATTTGCCTCAGATTTTCATTGTCTTTTTCCAGTGCATAAGTGGTACTCAGCAAGAGCCATTCAATTTCTTTGTCCTTGTAATTACTTCGTACTCAGAACATCTTAAAACCCTGAGATATTGTGTCAACAACTACATTGTGCCTCCCTCTGCTGTTTCACCTCAGTGAATGTCATTACTTCACTTTTACAGCATACCAGAGATGTCATTTCTACCCACCACTAAATTTTCACCCACTACTAAAGGCAGGGTTGCCAAAGTCAGCTTCAAATCCATTTTTGAGTCAAATTCCTTAAACCACACCTGGCACCAAGTGTCTACTACCAGAGTTTCTAGGAAATACTTTGAGACAGAAATTTGGGGAACACCCTTGGGAAGCAACACGTTTAGGAAAAAAAAAAAGTAGGTTTAGCCAGAGGGAGGACTGAACTTTAATAGCCACAACAGAGACCTCAGTTGATTCTATAGGGTGCACTGAAATTGGAATGGTTGTTTCATGGTGTTGTACCTTGAGCCTAGTGGTCTGAACCTCTATAACCAGCATCTACCAGTCACTGGTTACCAACCATTCCCTGTGGAAGGGTCATGACCTTGGCAAGGCAACCCTCTTATTTGAGGACAATTCCAAAACAGGGATTCAAACTCATCAGCAATCAAATCTCCCAGTGAGTGCCTCACATTTGAAGGGGAGAGCTGGGCCACTCACCACAGCATTGCTGCAATGACATTTGCTGCAATGATTAATCATTATATTGGGGCTGTCTGGAAAGTATCCAGCCATATAAACATTCTTGTTATATTGACAATGGCTTGATTTTTTTCAGACAGCCCTCATATATGATATAATCATTTTTTTCTTACAATATTTAGAATTATTAAAAACAATTAAATATTAATGACTCTGTAACTACAGCATTCAATTTCTGGAAATGCATAGCTGCAATGTATGTTTATCAATCCATTTGAAAAATAATCAGCCAATTAATAAATGGTGTGTTCATACCTATAAATATATTATATATATATATAATATATAATATACAATATATAATATATAATATAAAATATATAATATATATAAATATATAATATAATAGATATAGATATAGATATATATAAATGTTTCTCTGTTGGAAATTTTAGTAACCAGGAAAGAGAACTCTTGTCAGAATGTTTTATTTTAAAGTCAATAATAAACAAATTTGTAATTGCCACTTTCCATTCTTCAATTTATTTATATTCTATTATTATCATATTTTTCAGTGACTATGGATGATTAAGAGACTGTTCATGATAGATAGCTGAATTTAAAATATTCTCAACTAAATTTTCATTGCATGGTAAAAGCATAACATTGAATATTTATTCATAGACACCTTCAGAAGATAACTAAATTAAATGAGCATTGATATTTAAGAAATCAAAGAGAGGGGAAGCCAGGATGGCTCAGTGAGTTAAGTGCTCACTTTGCAGCCCCAGGACCGAGGATCGAATCCCAGCCCCGGCCCGAATGGACCCATATGCTGAACTGGGGAGTGCCCCCAGTTCAGTTCTCACCAGAGTGAGACCCTGGCCCAATTCCCCGCCACCTGTGGAATGAAACTATGTGGAAAAACTAATGATGTGCAACTATGGAAACTGTTCTGGGCCCTCCCCCTTCTCTCTGTCTTTGTTTCTGTATCGCTCTCTCTCTGTCAAAAACAATAAAAATAAATCTTTAAAAAAAGTCAAAGAGAGATGAATTTATACAAAGATTTATAGACTTGAGAAATATAGAATCCATGGTATTAATTGACCATTGATATAATTTTTAATGTTTAGCAAGATGATGCTAATATATTAAAAAATATTTACAATAGGACCCATTTTTTATTTAAGAATCCTAGTAGCAGAAAGTATAATTATATAGGAAACACTTGAAAATATAAAGCAGTAGAAGAATCAGTTTTTTACTGTGTATTCACAGGCCTTGTTTAAAGGACAATATGTAAATCAGAAAAGGCAGGCTTTAGAAATTACTTTGGCATGATTAACCACATCATTTGCACATTGAATCAAATCATGATGAAACAAGGGGATACATTGTCAATGTCTACCTGCCTCCAATGCTGTCACACATTTTTGTGGAGGAGTTGAAACATTATGTTTTCAGAAGATAATTGAAGCAAAGAGTTGAAAAGATACGTAAGCATATTTTGGAATATGCTTATATAGTGCCCAATAATTAATGGAGAAGTGGTAATAGAAAATTCAAAATGTTTTTCTCAGATATTTTAAATTAATAAATTGATTAATTCAATAACAATTTCTTGAGAACTTTCCTTTTCCAGACATTATTTTAGGCATAAGGGTATAGTAATAAGAATGGATAGGGTCTCTATCTCAGAATTGAGAAACTTAGAAGATATTACTGCAATTTCTCTTTACTCATATCTGGATAGTTTAATAAAATAATATTATTTTAAAATAAAAAAACTTAAGCAGGCTAAGCATTTTCCTAAAGTTTCTAAAATTTGAATAAACCGTAGAAGTGAAAAAGTCCTGGTAATTTCTCTGGGTGTGGAAATGGTCCCACACTATTACCCATTCAACTTCACTGAATCTAGTTAATTTTTACACACTGTGTGGTTCTCAGTTCAAAGCTTTTTCCACAATTTCCTGATTCTAGACTAGATCAAACCTCTTTGTAAAACACTTAAAAGACCCTGAATCTCCAAACCAATTCTATGAAAAAAGAATAAGGCTGGAGACATCATACTCCCCGACTTCAATATGAAGTGTCAATACTACAAAGTGTCAATAGTCAAAACAGTTTGGTATTGGCAGAAAAACAGATACACGGACCAATGGAATTGAATAAAAACCCCAGAAATAAACCCACAAGCATACGGTCAGATAATTTTTGACAAAGGAGCAAAAAATATACTGCCAGGAAAAGAGAGTCTCTTCAGTAAATGGTGCTGGGGAAATTGGTAAAAAACAAACAAACATGCAAAACAATGAGTCTGAACTGCAAATTGCCCCCATATATCAAAATTAATTCAAAATAGATTAAGGACCTCCACATAAGACCCGAAACAATAAACAATTCTACTGTATAGAAGAAAACATTGGTACTAAACTTAAAGGTCCTGGGTTCAGGGAGGACTTTATGAAATTGACCTCAAAGGCAAGAAAAGTAAAGCAAAAATAAATGAATGAGACAATGTCAAACTAAAAAACTTCTGCACAGCAAAGGAAACCATCAACAAAGCAAAGAGAGAACAAACAAAATGGAAGAACATATTTGCAAAGAGCGCCTCTGACAAGGGGCTATTGTCTAAAATATATAAAGAACTCAGACAACTCAATCACACACACACACAAAAACAATCCAATTAAAAAACAGGCAGAGAACCTAGCATTCTTTAATGAAGAGTCTTGGTACAGCCTGTATTCATTAACTTGCATGATTATTTAAGTATGTATCATCTGTCTCCTTTAGTGGAATGTGGCTCTATGAAGCCTTGGGTAACACCTAACATGGTCTGTTCACTATTTTAACCCAGGGCCATTTTTGGTATTTAGCAGATATTGACACACCTAATACATAAATTAGCAAATGCACTAATACTCTGATCTTTAATATGTAATATGAGACTAGTCTTGGTAAAATAAAATTTGAGGAAAATAATGCTTTTCCACATTCTTATTTCTATTTCTGTTTTTCTTATTTTTCACTCCCCAGAGAGCAGCAGGCCCCATCACTATAGAATTGCCTTTAGGAAGACATCAAATGAATGGAATTCTACTGTGCACAGCCCTTTAGGTCTGGGTTCTTCAACTTAGAATAATATTTTTGAGGTTAATCCATGTGATAGTATGTATCGAGATTCATTATATTACTGAATAGTATTTCAGTGTGTGGATATACTACATTTTGTTCATCTACTCACCAGGTAGTGACAAAGTTTTATAATTTGAGCTCTTACATTTACAGTTATACCCAATTTAGAATTAAAGTTTATGCTTGCTGTGAGGTAAGGTTATAACTTCACCTTTTATATGCAAATATTCTCTTATCTTACAAGAGTTAAAAGAGATGAAAGAATTTTTCCAATTAGTAGTCTCCAAAAAAGTATTTAGAAATGACTAATGGAAAAAAAGGAAACATAATATAAAAGTCATTAATTAGAGGACTTTGCAACTTTTTTTTTATGAAAATAATCCTTAGGATCAAAGCAATAGTGAATAAGTTCTCAATAAAGAATTCTGAGGAAGATAGATGGTGCTTAACAGTAATGAAGCTGATGCTCTCTTTGGTCCATGGCTATTTTTACTACAATTGAGACTAAATGTTGATTAAGGCAAGTGTTTTCTTAAATGTTATCAGACAGAAACAAAAATCAATAGAACTCCTATATGTGACTACACTTCTTTTTATCCCTAGTGTGACCTGTACTGTTTGTTTTAATCTTACAAAGAAGAACCTTTCTGCTTCAAGTCCCTTGCTCCTCTCTTCTAATGTCAGAGACTTGGAGCATGGCTGAAATGTGTGTATCAACATGAAACCCTGGTAAGAGTTTGCTTTAAAATTATTCTTGTTAAAGGAGAAATCACAGAAGAAAGACTGATAAAATTAATACTTACCTTGTAAATCAAGTCTATAAAAAATAAACCAGAAACAATATTAAAAGACAAAAATCAGAATGTAAATATTTGCAACAAATAACAATAATATATACTTAAGTGTATAGCCTTCCAGGATTATATTAGGCAATAACCACATGAAAAAGTGTTTAACTTCTATTATAACTAACATAATGCAAATTAACAATAATTTTACCTATCAAATTGGCACAAAATTCAAAATGTATGATCTGATGAGAAAATATATAACATACATTGTAGATTTTTCTGAAAGACAATATATACACATATGGACATATCTGAACAAAACTGAACAGTCTTTAAAAGTTTTACTATGCCTTCAATTTTATTTATAATAAATATATCTAAATAATTATTAAGATACATGCTCAAAAGTTGATGGACAAAGATTTTTTTTCCTGGAGAATTTATAATTTTGAAAAAAATAGTATAACAATTTTCTATAAAATTTTTAAATGAATTATGGTACTTCTAAGTAATTGAATATTATTTTTAAGAAACAACATTTATAATAAGTATATATTAATTTTATAATTAAAATATATATATTGTTAGAGAATGAGGCAGATGGAAAAATATTTGGGAATCTGAGAAGCAACCTTAATGTTTTGAGGACCTTAGAGCATAGGTCAGGATAAAAGATATTTGATAGAAGAAAGGAAAAATAAATAGGGTAGTCTCCTGACAGAAAACAGTGAAATTAAAGATAACTACAGAAAACTATCTTCACTACTGAGCTGAGATAAACACAGGTACATTAGAAAGAGAAATTCCTGAACCCTAGTTGGATATTAACCATTTCTCTTTGAATAGTAATTGAGCCAGATATGAGTTTTAGTATTACTTTCACCAGTGCATGGAAAGTGCCTTTCTTTTGTTAAAAACAAACAAACAAACAAACAAAACCCAAAAAACTATTTTACAAAGTATTATTTAATACACAATATAAATTATAATGTGTTAAATAAATTGCCCTTTAATCAGAAATAAGTATCAAAAATGACATAAACCAGTGGTAATATTTTGGAGAGGTTGTCTGTTTCAAATAAAAACTTGGCTTCACCCACCCTCTGTTCTAATCTATGTACTGAATATAGTATCAGTCACCATCTGTCTTTCTCCTCCCATTCATTTAACTTGACTCAATGTATATTTGTGTGTGTGTGTGTGTGTGTGTGTGTGTGTGTGTGTGTGTGTGTTTTGGAGTATATAAAGGGTAGGGTAGTTATATCTTCTGCCTAAACTGATGAATAAAGCAAGTCCTTTAACTTAATGTTTGCTGTATACAGAGTTATAAGAAGTAGACTTATCCTGGAAAAACTTCTTTGGAAAAGCTACATCATTGTTTTTTCTTGACATCATATAAATTCACTTTTTGAAGGTTAGCAATTTTTGATCAAGTGTTTTTGCAATGAGGAGGGTAGATACGATTTTGCACACACACGTACACAAAAACAATTTATAGAAGCTTAAAAATGTAATTTTTGATTTTTAATTTCTGACTGGTAATGGCAGTTTTTAAGAAATTAAGGCACTTATATTGGAAGGTGTTTCCTTGAAGCAATAACTTATAAAACCTTATTAATTGCCTGGAAAGAACAAGTATGGGTTTCTTACAACCTCAGAGAAAAGGTAGAAATCTTTACTTTCTCTTTTCCTCTAGGTTTCAAGCCACATAATCAGATAGTTATAGGCTTGAATAATACTTGCTATAGAACCTGTCCCCATGTTCTCATGCAATTTCCTTATCTAGAAATTTATTTTTCTTCCATAGATTCCAAGAAAATAACAACATACTCCTTAGTCACCACAACAATTTTCTGATTCTTAAAATCTATGGTATAATCCACTCAGATGTTTCCATGGCTGCCAGTTTTCTATCCCTATTCACCTGTCTAACCATCTCATCAGGGCTCTTCTTCATGCCTGTTTTAGGTACTAGCTTTGCTGAGGTGGGAGATCAATTATCTAATCTACCTCCTGAAGGACTACCATTTTTCATTCAATTTACGTTCTCTGACATCTAAGTGATTATAGTTCCTGTAGTAGCTATAAAGAAGACTTGCTCTTTCATTCAACTTTATATATGTCTCCATAAAGGAACTTTGAAGGTCAAAGGACACCATAAGGATACTACTAAATCGATGTCCTCATTTCGTTCTGAGGACTAGTTGGGGTATGGATGATATATATGTATGAATATATGTATATTTATATATATACTTCAAAAAGATTTCCACAAGTTATATACCTATATATTATTATTATTTCATTTAGAGTAAACATTAAGAAATGGGTCATAGAGAAGTAATTTGTCCAAATTTACAAAACTAGTGTTTTACAAAAGAAGATTCAAACCCATAACTCTTTCATCTAGAAGCCTGTGTTTTTGCCATACTGCCATGCTGTGTCTTGAACCAATTATTTTTATTGACTTGACTGGCCATCCAACTTAAACAGCTGACCTTTGTATCTCTATTCATTTCTTTCCCATTCATTCTACAGCCATGAGTTCCTGAAAGTTTGATAAATGAGCTCTGCGAATTAGGATCTTCTTTATAAGTAGAATGGAAATGTTCATGGCCAAGTTTCTTAACCATGGTATAAAAAGAGGAACTTTTTATGTGAAGCTCAGGGCCTGATAAGTAATCACAGCACAACCCATAAACATGAAAACACTCTTTTGAAAGTTGTGATTTTTTTCAAAAGACTGTCATAAATAGAATCTGTCTTTTAAAACCTCATGTGGTGATGCCTCATTGCCATGACTCAGTAGGTAGTCTTAACGACTCCCTAGGCATAAGATAGTTTTGAAATGGTTGCATCAGACCTTCAAATTCAATAATCTTCGAAAACATTATTTTAAAGGGATTTATTTATGTTATTAAATATATTTAAGAGGCCAGGATTAGCCTGGATAAAATCATACAGTAGATAATATTTGTCTTTGTTTTGGCAATTTTATTATATTTTTTCATGATCTTTTACCTTATTGTTCTATGTTTTTATACCTCTCTGAGTTTCTCCTACAACCATGAATTGAAATTTATATTAAGATCTGCATAACTAAAAAAAGGACACACCCAAAATTTTATTTTTTTAAACCCAGACAATAAATCTTGTCTGGTAAAAAATCAATACTGGAGACTTTTATAACTTCCAGGATACCTTACTGGCTCCCTTACCCCTGCCCTGTGGAAATGACTGTTTTTTCTGTCTGTGGTAGAGATGTAGTAGAAATTTCTATCTGATAACATAAAACCCTTTTGTTCTCACAGACACTGCTACTCTAAAGACTAAAAGTCAACATTTTCACATTCATCTTGGATCAAATTGAACATTATTCTTATCAAAACTGAAATTATAATTTATTATGGTTTCTATTTATGAAGTTATATAAGCATCATGGCTAACTGTTTTATATACTTTTATAAAATAGGATTCTGTAAATTGTAGAAAGACCCAAAATTAGTTTTATTGCCTTATTCACAGTTTCCTGGTTTATATTCTGCATTTCTACTTGGTAATTATTTAATAATATCTTCTTTTTGAAAGCCATTGAAGTCACAATTCTATAAAAATGAGGGACTATCTTCCTTCAAAAATTGTTAGCTAGATGGTGTCAGTGCCTCAAATCTAGTCAATCAAAGGAAGACTTCCAAAAGCCAGGAGTGAGCGCAGCAAGATGCCCCAGGTGTGGAAAATATCCTCCTGGGGAAATTTCCAGGGAGCCAGTAGGGTGAAGGGGAATACCAGAGAGCCAGTAGCAAAAGTTATTGATGAGGTTTTTCTTGTGTGAATCAGAAACTCTCAATTACCCCCACCCCCACCCCCACCCCCCGACACACACACGTAAAACAATACAAATCATTTTTCTCTTTGAATGTTGAATTCTATTAAAATTTTAGGTCCTGGATGTCACAATTATGTTCCAAATCTTGTCCCTAAAACATCTATCTACAATTGCTCTCCTATCTGACCCAGTGCTTGAGCTTAACTGATGTCTATGTTTTTCAGAGACAACATGACAATCTTTTACACTTGCTTTGTGCATATTTATACTCTTTTAACCATGTCATGTGTCTACCTCCCTTTCAATGTCTCTAACATTACTTCTCCTTCGTGACTTTACACATCCCTCAGGCTTTTCCCCCTCTTCAAATTTTCTATAAGAGAGACCATATTTATTTATCACATTAGACATAATACTGTATTTTTCCCCAGTTTTCAATACTATTTAGCATAATTTCTGACCGATACTTAATATTTAACAAGTATTAAGTCCACTCCTCTTCTCTTCAAACTATGTTGGATCATCAGTTCGTTGAAAGTAAAATAAAAATCAAGAAGGCTTCATTCTTTCTCAATTTACTCAAAACAACTATTACTATCCTATTCTAATAGTCCATTTCTGATGAATTTTTGTTGAATTGGTTAATTCTTTTTAAAATGATGTTTATAAGGCAAGCCCAATAGTATACGTTATATGATCTCAAACGTTTAATTAAATGACATATTTAGGGAAAGAAGACAGCTTAGTGCATATGAGGTGGTTTTTCTTTTTCTTGCTTAACAGTTTACCCTTTTTGTCAATAGTTAAAATGAAAAATGTCTTTATTTGCTGAGTTGCATCATGGGAAAATATGTAAGTGCAAAAGTAAACTTACACTGCTTCCAGCATTGCTTTTGTTACTACACATTGCCAGGTACTCAGTATTGCTACTCACTATCATCACTGGAAAACACACTGGAGACAAGTTTTGTTTTATGTTGTATGTATGTCATCTATTTTTAGAACAAAACTTCAGTGCCCTTTTATACTATGTTGCTGAAGCCAAAATAGACTATTTTTTCTGCCCTGTAACTCCTATTTCAAATAAACAATAATGTACTACTTATAGTTTCCAAAACTTCAATAGTAGAAAATCTGGCATGGTGTGACAAGGTCATCAAGCCAAGTATCAGGTAATAAAACCAAGATTAAAAAAGGTGGTAGAATGACACACAGAAGTCATCAGTAAAATACAGACTAGCCATATAATCAGTATAAGATGAAGTGCCATATTGGGTTTTTTCTTTTCCTTACAATCATATTTTATGCACATAAAAATTACAGTCTTGAGAAGAAAATCATAAGATTCAGGGGCTAGTGCAGGCAATGTAGAAATAGACTTTCTGAATAGTACACATTTGGAGCAGAACGTTCAATGATCTTTATTTGAGATTTGAGAAAGAAAATAATAAAAAGACTTCTGTGTCTTAGACTTTAAAAATGAAAATAAATTATTGTGATCATTTAGCAATTACAGTTTACTATTTTTGTATTTTAAGTGAATAAAAAAATTCAAAGTTATATAAAATGTATAAAGTAGGTTAGACCTAGCCAGTGCTGTGAAAGTTAAGGGCAAGGAAAAATTACATTGACAGTTACTGACATTTTTGACTGGTTTATCTGAAAGCTTAGGTCTATACTTTAAGGACAAGCATATCCTGGTAGTTAGCCAAAGCATATGTCAGGACAGCAAGTGATGTGATATAGTTTAATCACCTGCATAATTCTGACTTCTCTAAATTCTCTTTTCATATTGAAAGTAACAATCAGTAGTTCTACTCAGCTCCAGAAAAGCAAGATTCCACCTTTTCATGACTATGTTGCTACCTGTCTTAAATTAGATTTGTTATTACCTCAGATGTTTTTCTCTCTCATTCTTATTTCTCTGGTCTATCTAAAATAAGTAAAATACCATAATTCTTTCTGAGGCCTCAGCTTGGTCCTTGCTTCTTTCTTTTCTATTTCTTTCTTTTCTTCCTTCCTTTCCTTCCTTCCTTCCTTCCTTCCTTCCTTCCTTCCTTCCTTCCTTCCTTCTTTCCTTCCTTCCTTTTCCTAGCTGACCACTTCTTCCCCACAACTGCAGTGATTAATAACTTGCTTGCAAAGATAAGCTATTTTCTGTTCCACTGATACCTATTCAGGTGTTAGTTGATCAGCATGTGTGTAATAATGACACATGGATTAGTCATTCATAGCAAAAGAATAAGAAGCATTTGGGGAGTCAAAGTAGTAAGAGAATGACTTTTGCTTGCATATAGGTTTTGATATATTGTGTCTTGAAATCTAGTTTTGGGAAAAGGAATCAGAGAGAACATTATATTGTACTGACGGATATGGTATGTTCATAGATGGAAAAATTGTAGTTAAAGATATCGATTCTCCCTTAATTAATCTTCAGATCAAAATACCAAACAAAAAATTCTAGAATGAATATTTGAGGAATGTTACAAGCTGCATCTTAATTGTATGTAAAAGAGCAAAGACACAGTATAATCAATGTAACTTGAAGAAGAAAACAAGGCAGGTGAAATTGCCCTACCATTTATCAAGATTTAAGATAAAGCTATAGCAACTAGGTGAGGTGGTTGAAATTTATGAAAAGAAAAAATAATCAGTAGAACTGAATAGTCAGACTAGAAATGATTTATAACATAACAGTTATTGAAAATCAAGCCTTGACAAGGACATAGATAACTGGGAACTTTCATCCAATGTTCATAGGACTATAAATTGGTATACTTGCTTTGGAACACCACGCATATTATTTTGTAAAGCTGAAGATGTACTTGCCCCAGAATTTAAAAATTGTACTCTTCATTTTGTTTCCTAAGCAAACTCATTTACATGTGAACCAAAGACATACATGAATATTCATGGTGGCATGAATTTGATTATTATAAATAAAAACTATTAACAATGAACATATTGTTTAACAGAAGAATTTGTAAATATATTGCATAACTCTCAGTAGACAGATCAGTAAAAATGAGTCAAACATTACTATATGAACAATATGAACAAATCACAAAAATAGAATGTTGACTGTAAAGAAATAGTAGGCAGAAATCTTTCTATGATCTGATATCACTGTTATAAACTTTAGATCTCATCTCCAGCTAAATGGTAGGTTTTTTTTAGGAATATGACATACGTGGTAAAAATCATTTTCAAGCCAAAGATAAAAAAAGACCTTAGTCTTATTCTCATTTTGATAATTGTGACCTTGAAAATAATAATCTTAGTTTTTTATCTGTACAAAAGAAAATATTAACAACTGATTGCTTTTCAGGAATATTGTAACAACAGTATAAAAGGTGCAAAGCAAAAGTTAATTTTTAAAACACAGAAAATTAACAAGATCAAGAATAACAAGTGCTGGAGAGCCTATGGAGAAAAAGGAGCCCTCATATACTGCTGGTAGGAATACGAATTGGTACAACCACTATGAAATGAAATGTGGAGATTCCTCAAAAAATTAGAAATGAAATTCCCATATGACCCAGCAATCCTTCTTCTGGGTGTCTACCCCAAAAACTTGAAAACCTTAATTCACACAGATATATGTACCCCAATGTTCATTGCAGCATTGTTAATGGTGGCCAAGTCGTGGAAACAACCAAAGTGTCCTTTAATAGATAACTGGATAATGAAGTTGTGGTACATTTACACAATGGAATATTACTCAATGATAAGATGAAATACAGCCATTTGTGGCAACATGGACGGACCTTGAAACCATCTTATTAAATGAAATGAGTCAGACTGAAAGAATCGAGAAACATATGACCTCACTTATAGGTGGAATATATCACTGAAAGTAACAAAGAAACAAGAACTCGTGGACACAGTCAATAGTTTAGTAGTTACCTGGGGGTAAAAGGGAAGGTGGGTGGAAGAGTAGAGGGGTGGGGGAGTAAGGAGGAGGCATCAAATATATGGTGATAAAAAGAGAGTTGACTCAGGGTGGTGAGCACATAAATGCAACACATAATTTAGATGATGTAATGTAGAGTTGTACACCTGGAACCTATGTAATTTTTGCCAAACAATGTCACCACCAATAAACCTAACAATTAAAACAATAAAAAGTGAAACACAGTAAATGTATGTTTTATTTATGATTAATTAGGTAAAGAGATAATAGACTATTTTATATAACAACTGAATATTATCTGTAGTCAAGGATTTGTAAAGCATTGTTTCTTGTTTTTTCTATCTTTTGCAGTGAGTCTCATCTAAATAACATAAATAACATCTTATTTGTACATTTCCCCTTCTTTCTTTCTGATTATTATTAACAAGTAAAAACATTGACTGTGGGGAGCTTCTTCTCTTTTTAGAGCTCTCTCTCTCTCTCTCTCTCTCTCTCTCTCTCTCTCTTTGTCTCTCTCTAAGACAGGTGCTAATGAGATACAAAATGAGAAAAAGCAGAATATAAAGAGAGTAAGGGAGTTAACATTTCACACAGAAAATGATGAAAACCTAAATAATTATAAGTGATATCAAAACAGTAAAAATGTCTGAGTTTCAATAATTACTTTTTCTAAAAAGGAAATAGTATTTCAACTCTTGTGATATTTAAAATTTCAGGTTTAGATTCTTTTGAAAAACAAATATTTACTGGATATTCCTTAAGTGAGCATTTATTCAGAGGATTTTTTTATATAAATCAACATCTATATACATTAGAAATCATTTAACCATTCTGAGACCAGTTCTACTCTTCTTAATTTCTTATTTGGTGTCATATTTGTTCCAATAGGACATATTAAATTAAATAATATTATAAATTGTGGATAATTCTTTTATCTCAGTATAGTCTAAAGGGCAACAGAGTGGCAAGCCCAGCCTGGTCACTAAACATTTGACTATGAATAAGTGAGATAAACTCTATGACTATGCTTTCTTGTATACTAAGTGACAAACTAGTTTTAGTTGATCCCTATATGTACATCTACATCTAAAGTTCTGGTATTTCTTTCCTTTGTATAATTTATTCACCACACATGGGCAAGAAAACTATCAGTAAAGATTAATTTGTAGAATAATTTCTCTGAAATTAACAGTCATATTTGGAGAGAGGACCTCTCTCCAGAACCTCAGAAGTCATGACTTACTGGCTATACTGCAATACAAAAAGCAAATCAGGTGGGTGGGGTTTCTCAACTTTAGCTCTATGGACACTTTGAGCTTGGTAATTCTTCAAGTGGGGGCAGAGGATATTCTGTGCACTGTAGAATATTTAAAAGCACTTGTGACTTTGCCCTCTAGATACCAGAGGCACTCCCACATATCTGACAACCAAAATTTCTCCAAGCATTACCAAAGGTCCCCTGGGGGAGGCATAGAAAAATCACTCCTACCTGAGCACCACTGAGGTATAAAAATGGTCAAATCCTTGGATCCTCAAGACTAGCTACTTCAAAATTATTATTTTGGGGAAGCAGGGATGGCTCAGTGGGTTAAGTGCTCGCTTTGAAGCCACAGAAACCAAAGATCAAATCCTGGCACCAGCCCTGCAGACCCATACGCTGAACTGGGGTGTGATTCCCATGCAGGAGGCCTCTAGTTTGACTCTCAATCCCTGGCTAGAGGGGGTATGCCTCCCATGCAGGAGACCCCCCCCACACACACACACACACCTGTGTGGACTGGAACCATGTTGAAAAACTGATGACGTACAACTATGGAAACTATTCTGGGCCCTCCCCCTTCTCTCTGTCTCTCTCTCTCTCTGTCTTTGTCTCTCTCTGTCAAAAACAATAAGATAAATCTTTTAAAAAATAATTATTTTGTACATAAGTAAGATGTAATGTCCTCAAACACTAAAAACTTTTCAATTCTGCAGCTGCCATTACAAGTATAATTACTATGCAATATTTCTGACCATATTAATAATATCCCTTAGAAATGGTAGCAAAAATATACAAGGGCTGTCTGGATAGTACCCAGCTATATAAATATGGATGGATTTTTTTCCAGACAGCCCTTGTACATGTTATATTATTTGAATAAAATATTTTTACTTCTATAGTTACCTTATAAGATTATTAATTTCCAAAAGCATATCCTAGGGCAGCAAATTATAAGATTTTATTTTTAATGACTGAGCTGTAAAGTGGTTGAACGAATAAAAGAAGGGTAATTTTTACTACAATGACAATTCAGTATGAAAGAAAACAGGCTTGAATCTCTGGAAAATTAGATAATTGTCACATCATTTCCTTTAAGAATAATTTTTAATAAAGCATAGATTTTCTGATGTAATTTAAACAGGAAATGGGTGCAGGAGTTGAAAGGTGGAAAGAGTGTAGATAAGTCACAGGACGGCGGCCATCTTAAAGGTAAACAGTGCTATTATAAGCCACAGTGGTTACTCTTAAGCTACAAAAAAAGAGTTTTCTCCCTAATAGCTTATGTTTTGTGGGTCCACTCTTCACTCCAAAGAGGTCTGTTTGAAAGAGGCCATTCATTACAACATGATTTTAGCAAACTGTGTTTTGCATGTCATATAGGGACTTCTAAAGGAAACACCTGAGTGCAAGTCAGAACTGTTATGCCCAGGATACAGAGAACATGCGAAAAGTACTGTATATTGCAGGTGCTGGGGAACTAAAGAAAAATAGAATTTTTAAGTGTTTTAAAAACACAAGCAATATATGTAGGTATACTACACATTATTTAGTCTTCTTTTCATATGAACACATATGTTCTGTGAGAATATATTCCTGAGATCTTTCTGGATGAGTTAGGTTAGGAAAAAACTTTTTGATTAGCTTCACTCCCTTACAGAATTCTGCTAAGATCAAGTTTAGTTCAACTTTCCAATCATAAAGTTAGATGTAACTTTATAAAAACAAAATTCTGATCTAGGGGAAAGCCGGGACGGCTCAGCGGGTTGAGCGCTCGCTTTGAGGCCACGAGGACCGGGGATCGAATCCCGGCTCCAGCCCAGGCAGGACCCACATGCTGAACTGGGGAGTTCCCACAGTTCGGTTCTCTGGCTGTCTCTGTTTCTGTCTCTCTCTCTATCTGTCAAAAGTAAAATAGAAATAAATATGCACTGAAGATAAAATAATTACTCTCTATAAATATAAAAAAAGATATAAAAAAAAAATTCTGATCTACAATATCATTGGCAGCAATTGGCCCATTAATGATTTATCTTGGCTTTACACACAGGTAACATTTTCAATCAAGAAGTGAACCGGTGTTGACGATACAAGCGACTGAGCAGACATGTGTCCATGTATAATTTAATGAGCTAATTTCTTTCTGTGCATGTACATACAATCATCTATTCACTTGATCTCTTTACTTTGCATGTCTGATGGTTAAACTGTGCTCAAATTTAAGTGTACAGAGGTTCAAGTTTTATACAAATAACAATGTCCTTGTTAATAGAGAACTGACATGGTCTATTTCCTTGTATAACAACAATATTGTTCACCTAATCTCATTCCATTCTCAGGTTCTGATCCTGTGCAGGTAAATTGATATGGTCTTTTTCAATTAATTATTTACATACTAGTTCACAAAGGATACTTATTGTAAGTAGTCTTCCCAACAGATTTAGAAAAGAGCAAAAACATTCAAGGGAGCAAAGATATATTTCACAAAGACACATTTTCCTTGAATTATAACATAACTCAAGCCACTGAGTTGTTGCTCAGGTAAATGAGTTGTAACTTTAAAGTAATGATGTTGATGTTTCTGTGTATTTAGAACTCAGCTTCACCACCTAAGACTCACACCACATATGTTAATCCTAAAATTAAAGACAATTATATCTTAGAAAGTATATTACTCCGACTTAATAATACAAGCATGCTCTTACCCTCAGTTCCTTAGCTTTCCTTGTAAAGTATTCCTTTTTTAAGGCATAACAGGCAAAAACAAAAGTATTGTATTTTATTTAGGACCTTATGTTGTGAAAGACCTGCCTAACCTAAAAGCATTTCTTTTGACACATAAACCTCCCACCTCTAGGTTAAGCATCATTTCAGGGAAGGCATGTAAATCTTTTACTACTTTGAGTTAAGCATCATTTCCTGAAAATAAAATATTAATAATACCAAGCCATTAAGCCATTAACCCCTTAAACCCAATTGTGACCTACTGGAGATGATGCCAATATACAGTAAGGTGCTCCAAAATTTATGAGCTAAGCACTTTATGTATACATATGGTATCACACATACTTGAGCGTGTGAAGCTAATAACTTTGTAATCAGGTAGACTTGGATTTGAATTCAATCTCCAACACTACTTATAATGTAACTTTAGACATTTAATCCTTTAAAATAAAAATCCTTTGCACATTTATAGATAATCAAAATAAAAAGCTGTTTCTGGCACATGGAAAGTATACAAAAATGATGAAATTATTAAATGTTATTTATTAATTTTTATTCAGTGAATATAGATTCTACTATAAAAATATTTTTAAATATTTATATTGCAGAATATGTAGTAAGTTTTAATTAGTATATTTCAAATAGCAACAACCAATTTATACTAAATGTAAATTATCATAAGGAGCACATATAATTTTTGACAATAGAAAGTCTTCACTAAAAAATTTTGGGTACAACTGCCATAGGATAAAAGACTTGCTCAAGATCATGTAGTATAACCTATGGTAATTGTAATATAATAGGAATCAGAGCTCTGAACTCATCTTTATTTAGTTGTGTGTGCTTGGGCAAGTGATTTTAAATCATAATCCCAATTTCTTAACCTAAACGATGGGAATAGCATCTTTTGACTTTTCTAACACATAGGTTAATATAAGAAACAAATTACAATATTTAAAATCACTTTAAAACTTTAAGTATTTGTCATTTGGAAGTTCCCAGGATAGCTCAACAGGTTAAGCACTTGCCTTGCAACTGTGAGGTCTGGGGATCAAATCTCGGCCCCTGCCCACGCAAAACACATATGCTGAACTGCGGAACAAGTGGTAACCACTGGGATGGCGGCAAAGGTACTTGCCTCCTAGGTGGGAGGCCCCAGTTCAGTTCCGTCCATCGGGGCCCCACATGCACCAGTGTGGAATGAAACTGTGTTGCAACCAATGATGTACAACTATAGAGACTGCTATGTATGAATAAGATGTAATACAGAATGGCAACAGAAAAAATATCTAAAATATTTTACATGTAAAAAGGTAGTATTTTAACTATTAGCCAGATTTTTTATCTTCTTTTCCTTACCTTGTATCCCTTGTTTCACCCAACGGAGAAACTCAGACTATGGCATCCACAGGCCTCAGAAGATATGCTAGAGCAGAAAAGAAAGAAAACTTTTAGTTGTTGCACAAATCTAGAAACTTACAAGTAAACAATACATTTGTTATAACTCAACAGACCATTTGGTAAAACTACAAAATTAAGAAACTATCCCTTGTCTTGATATCATGTTTTGTGAGAAATTAAAGTGACAAAGGATTGAATGAGTCTTTCATTGGCATGTTCCACTTTCCTTAAGGGAAACCTCCAATAAGGTAGACCAGGGATTCCCAACCCCGTGCCCACGGGCGTCATGGCGCCCGCGGCCTGATTTGTGTGCGCCCGCCATTATTTGACGGCATCAGAAGTTTTTCATAAACACTAAGTAAAACTAGAATTTATTTTTATACATTTGTTAGAATTTTAAAATATTGTTTGAGTATCTACACAGGTTTATTATATTCGTTGGTATGTTTGCGATATCGTATGTATAAGTTTTTCCCTAGTTTTCGCCTTTGTACATGTCGCGTCTTGTTTAGCCGCTGCGCTCTTTAAACTCTCCTCCACCCAACCGGGAGACGCCAAGTTGCCATTTTCATTGCGGTTGCTGGACTGATCGGGTCGTGACGGTTAGCTAGGATCACAGTGTTTTGACATATTTGATTATAAATGAACTAAAAGCAAGGTAGGTAATCTATTATTATGGTGGCAATTTGATATGATATTGTAGTTCTATAACTATTTTTATTTTTATTTTTTTAGTCCTAAAATGAGTGGACCAAATAAGAGAAAACGAACCTATCATTTTAACACAGACTGGGAGGAATCCTATTGTTTCATTAATTTAAAAGGTAAATGCGTTTGCCTATTGTGTGGCAGTAGTATTGCAGTGCCAAAAATACATAATGTTGAACGTCACTTTCAGACAAGTCATACCACTTTTGATACGAATTATCCACTTAAATCTGAAGTAAGAAAGAAAAAAATAAATCAACTCAAATGAAGTTTAACTACTCAACAGACTGTTTTCACGAGACATGTGGAAACATCTAAAAAGGCAACCATTGCTTCTTTCAAAATTTCTCACATGCTCGCAAAGAAGAAAAAACCTTTCCAGGATGGTGAATTGTTAAAAGAAGCATTTCTGACTGCTGCCGATTGTTTGTTTGAGGAATATTCTAACAAGCATGAGATTATGTTGGCGATACAAGACCTACAGTTGTCAAATAACACAGTCACAAGAAGA
>PVKE010020325.1:0-27592 GCA_004027555.1 Craseonycteris thonglongyai
AAATGCTACATACCTCATTGCTGAGTATCATTACAATTATCTTTGAGTACTCCCTTTTGGGAGCTTTGTAACGATGCCAGTGCCTAGTCCACCCTTCAAAGCAACTTTGGAACTCTGTTTGGAATGGCCATCAGAGCCGTTGTCATATTACCCTTGAGGTCCTGAATGTCATCAAAATGTCTTCCTTTCAATATTTCCTTTATCTGCAGGTAAAAAAAAATGTCATCGGGTCCAGATCAGGTGAATAGGAAGGGTATTCTAATACAGTTATTTGTTTACTGACTAAAACCCCTCTCATAGACAGTGCTGTGTGAACTGGTGCATTGTCATGATCTGAGCCATGAGTTGTTAGCAAAAATTCAGGTTGTTTTCATCTAACATTTTCATGCATCCTTTTAGCACTTCTAAATAGTCAACTTGGTTGACTGTCCAGTTGGTACAAATGCATAAGAACAATCCCTCTGATACCAAAAAAACATTACTAGCATTGTTTGGACTTGATTTGGACTGATGGAACATTTTTGGTTGTGGAGAATTGACTGACTTCCATTATGCACCGTGATGCTTTGTTTCAGGGTTGTATTGATACACCCAATGTTTCTTCACCAGTGATAACATGGCCCAAAACATTGTCTTGCCTCTCCAAAAGGTCTTGGCAAACTTCAACTCTCCTTTTCCTTTTTTCACCAGTGAGCTCCTTTGGGACCATTTTTGCACACACCTTTCTCATGCCAAGATTTTCAGTGAAGGTTTTCCTATTTCTCTATCGATGTTTACTTGGTCTGCTATACTTCTCTCAGTCAGCTGATGATTTTCACACATAATTCAATGAATTTTTGCAATGTTTTTGTTAGTTAATTATTGACCACCCTGACCTCTCTTCAGCAGTGACCCGTTCTCTCCTCTTAGAAAAATGTTTAATCCATTTGTACACTGCTGTTTTTTTCATGGCATTATCCACGTAAACTTAGCCTAACAAGCCCCTGATTTCACTTCCCCTCTTGCCAAGTTTAACAAGAAATTCAGTGTTTGTTCATTGCTCTAATTCAAGCTCCAACATTCTCAGGATGGCACACAAAAACACACAACAACAAAAATGAATGTCACTCAGCAAGACATTGCCACATGTCAACATAAACACAGCTGAGACACTGATATACCAAGGTTATGAAACCTTACTGAGTTGTTTGTACAGTTCTGCAACATAAGTTCATGTACAGTACAGTACAGTACATGTACAGTAGCAAGTTCATGAACTTAATTGCCAGACCTCATATGTCTCTGGGTCTTTATATCTCTAATGTGAATTCATAGAAGTAGGATATAGCTCAATGGCAAAGCCCCAATTGTTGGTATTGAATACTAGTTCAAGGGAATTACAGATTAATTTTAATTTTTTTACTAAAATGGAAGAAAAAGCGTGATTTAGCAATAAAATAGATTTTAAAATAATAGAAATTCGGATTGGGGACCAAATGTATATTAAAATGTAATTCAAAATGTAACTAATCACCACATGAAATACAAATTGCTTTCATTACCTAACATTTGGCATTCTTGCATTTTATTGCCCTTAGAGAAATAAACCAATGACTAAAAATAAGTTTTATTTCTAAATGGTGCGATGAGGCATTTGAAACTAAACGCTTCTCTTCATATGATACAGGGTGGTAGTATTTATTCCTATTAAATGACAAAACAAATCAGATATACTTACATTATTCTTTAACATGGATTTTTTAAGTTCTAAGGTGTGTTAATATATTTTAATGATTTTGAGCAAATGAGTGAAATTTAAGAATTTACTGAAGATCATCTTGAGGTCTGTTTGCAAAAGTATTCTAATGCTCTTCATTTGTATTTATTTCACCATTAATGTTTCTTAAACTTTGATTTAAATTAGTGGCTTATTAGAGATTGAATCTAAATTTAGCAATATATAAGTAAAATTAAAAAAAAACATCACATTCTCCATAATGACTGTAGAGATGTTTAGCAGAATAATAGACTGGATGCTCATCTACTTTCTACCAACTACTATCTGGGCTCACTAGATAACACAGTTTGAGGCTCTTAAGCATGAACTCCTTAGTGGTTTAAAAGTTAAGAAAAAAGAAACTCCATGTAGCCCCATATGATAGCGCTGTGGTTGAGTCCAGATGTTTGGGGGAACACACCTCAAGTTCTTCTGAATTTTTAATTTTCAGCAGATTGGCCTGTACTTTACGGCTTCTATTGTTATGTAGCAGACTTTCCAGATTTCTCTCTAGAGTTGAGAAATAATTTAGATAAGACCATTTTTGACATTATACTTTATCCTCTTTCAAATGAAAATTAAATTAAGTTTATCAACTCTTTTATCTCCATTATGATTTCTCAGATGACAAATAGAGAAATGTTTTCTCATTATATACTGTATGTTCTCCTGAAAGTAACATCTAAGAATTTTGAAGAGAATGAATACATTGTACCCCCCACCCTCCAAAAAAAAAAGAGGCATTGTTAAGGTGAAAATTTTTTAGTTCTTTTAAACTACCTAGTACTATTAAAATGATGGTAGACTTCTAAGAAGGAAAGTGTTTATTCCTCCCCCCCCCCAAATTTTATTACCTTTTAGAGAGAATGATGTATAGAGAAATTAAAATATTTTAAGGATTTGTCTCTAAAGCATTGAACCATAGGACCGTGGTAGATTATATTCCTTTTTTTCAAATTGATAACTAAAATAGTTTGTATACATTTTATTTCAAATTCAAATTTCACAAAATTTGCTTTGGAGATTACCATTACAGAGAGCATTTTTTATTGGCATTCAGCATGTTATGAGTGACAGTTAGGTATCCTGGACACTGCCTCTAGCAGTGTGAAACATGTGATATCTTAATATAATCCTCACATCCTGTTGTGGCTTACTGTAGAACTTTGTAATGTAAATTTTAATGATAGGCCTTTGTTTAGCTTATAGTCTGCCATTGACTGGCTGTGTGATGCTGGGCATTTTGCTTAACTTGTCTGAATATCAGTTTCTATATCTGAAGATGGGGGTGGTAAGTCCCATCTCATAGGGCTGCTTTGATTATTAAATGAAGTAACTTTAAGGTCAGCATACTACCTGACATAAAATAAGAATTTAATTTATAAATTCCCTTTTTAATACTATTAAAGTAAAACTAGTTTTCCAACAGTTTGTGGCATGATAAGCAATTTTAGTTTTGTTGATAATACATGCATGAAGTTACCCCTATAGTTCAACCATAAGGAAAAATGAACATGTAAGCATGTACCATTCAGATGTCTTGTGTAAGAATACAGAATATTGGTTGTACAGTAAAGTATGAGAGGTGCAATGAGAAATTTTTAGATATTAAAACTCAGTTGTTATATATTTAGGATCCCAGTGATAGTTAATGAAATAATATTTTTTTCACCTTTCTTTTAGTATCGTCACCCCTGTGAGTAAATTACAGTTTCGTGTGTGGAGTCATCAGACACTGAAATCTGATGTTTTGTTGGGAACCGCTACATTAGATATCTATGAAACATTAAAGTCAAACAATATGAAACGTATGTATGTAAAAGAAATAGAATTTGTACTTGTTTTGCTGAAAGAATATGCCAACATATACAATGACTATATTCACTATTTGAGAAGAAATCTTAACTATTTAATGCAATCTTTTTTTTTAAGATTTATTTTTATTGTTTTTGACAGAGAGAGAGAGAGATACAGAGACAGAGAGAAGGGGGTGAACCCATAACAGTCTCCATAGTTGCACATCATTGGTTTTTCCACATAGTTTCATTCCACAGGTGGGCGCGGGGCTGCACAGGGCAGGAACTGGGCCGGGGTCTCACCCTGGTGAGAACTGAACTGGGTGGGGGCACTCCCCAGTTCAGCATATGGGTTCACATGGGCCGGGGCCGGGATTCGATCCTCGGTCCCCGGGGCTGCAAAGTGAGTGCTCAACCCACTGAGCCATCCCAGCTTCCCCTCAAATCTTTTTAAAATTTTCTCATTTTAGATGGTTGTATTTTTATATGTGTATATATAAAATATAGATATATAAAATATTGAAGCATATTTGTTTTGATTGGTATATTATGATTTTAAAACATATTTTCTACCCCTTGACTCTCTAAAACATACTTCCAAGAATTTTGTTTCTCATTTAGGACTTATATGATATAATCCATTCTTTTTTTTTAAAGATTTATTTTTACTGTTTTTGACAGAGAGAGAGAGAGACTGAGATAGAGAGAGAGAGAGATACAGAGACAGAGAGAAACGGGAGGGCTCAGAACAGTCTCCATAGTTGCACATCATTGGTTTTTCCACATAGTTTCATTCCACAGGTGGGCACAGGGCTGCACAGGGCAGGGAATGGGCCGGGGTCTCACCCTGGTGAGAACCGAACTAGGGGTACTCCCCAGTTCAGCATATGGGTCCGCACACGCCAGGGCCGGGATTCAATCCTCAGTCCCCGGAGCTACAAAGTGAGCACTTAACCCACTGAGCCATCCTGGCTTCCCCATAATCCATTCTTAAGCGATTGGTTTTCCACTCAGTATAATTCAGGCATATTTTACTGAATAATCTTGTCATGGTCATTTTATACAAGAATGGATTGAATGTAATAAATGAGATGATTGAACTAAGCATTGGACAATATGGATACTAAGCATTAGCAAATTTTGTTCTATTTTTAAAATGGTCTGGTGTTATGAGACCTGAAACCTTGAGTGAAGAATATTAAGACAATTTCTATACACACAAAGGTATTTTTTTTTTTTAATATTTTTTTTCTTTAAAGATTTATTATTTTTTTTGACCGAGAGAGAGAGATACAGTCAGAGACAGAGAGAAGGGGGAGGGCCCAGAACAGTCTTCATAGTTGCACATCATTGGTTTTTCCACATAGTTTCATTCCACAGGTAGGAGTGGGGCTGCACAGGGCAGGAACTGGGCCGGGGTCTCGCCCCAGTGAGAACTGAACTGGGGGCACTCCCCAGTTCAGCATATGGGTCCACACGGGCCGGGGCCGGGATTCGATCCTTGGTCCCCGGGGCTGCAAAGTGAGCACCTAACCCACTGAGCCATCCCAGCTTCCCCATAGGTATTTTTTTCTGAGACTATTTTTAACAGTTAAGGTGACTTAAAAGGAAAAAAGTGGCTAATATGTAAATTCTTTCTAACATTGGGTTTTGAACAGATAAGATGACAAAGAAAAAACAGTGACTATTTTGTTTTGTAATTTTATTTTCTTTCAGTTGAGGAAGTGGTTGTGACTTTGCAGCTTGTAGGTGACAAAGAGCCAACAGAGCTAATAGGAGACTTGTCAGTGTGTCTTGATGGGCTGCATTTAGAGTCTGAAGTGGTTACCAATGGTGAAACTACATGTTCAGAAAGTAAGTAATCAATTGTTGTATGGGATCTTTAATGATTCTTCTTACATTAACCACTGTATTATGCTGTATGTAATTATATACATTATTTAATTTTTTGCATTAAATTAATTTTTATTTCCTTTTTAAAGAGACATTGATCATTATAAACTTTTTTCTTTTAGTTGTTTCTGTGAATAAAACATTTTTCTGTAAGTTTAAATAAAAGTTGACTCATAGTTGGCCCTCTGACTAATGAATTGATTTGTAAAATCTGTAGGCCAATGATGGCAGTTAATGTGGCATATGTAATGCCACACCCCTTCCAGTGCCAATGGCATATATAGTTTATTATCTGTAGCAGTATCTGGTTGAGTTTAAATTTGACTCAAAATCCTTCTTAGTACTAACCAGAAAGCCAGTACAAGCTGAAATTCATTTGCCATTCTTTTTCTATTTCTGTAGGTTATGTTTACAGAGATATCTTTGTTAATGACAAAACCAATTCATTATATGTATGCCAGCATATCTTACAATTTATGATTTACTCTAGTGTTTGTTAAAGGGAATAAACATGAGGGATAAATTGAAAGAAGTTTGATAGCACCCAAGTTGTGCTTGTACAGCTAGCACGCTTAAAACTACTTCTCCCTGGAGTCTCTAGATATTCCCAGTTACTTTTTATATGCCAAATGTATTTTTACTTGAAACAGATTGTAGAGGTCCCAACACAAAGCACAGATTAATGGTTTCCTTGATTAATCTGACAAAGATATTTTTGTTTATTTAGAAACTGCATTATGTAACTTAGTTGCAATTTTACAATTGTCAGGTGATATTCTTCTTATGTTTCTACTTTGAAAAACTTCCCACTTCTTTAACTCAGGACCCTTTTTAGTAAAATCTTGAAGATAGTCCTGATGTATCTTCCAGATTGGTTCTTCGGGATTAATGAGAGTGGAGAGAAATTTGTGAAATGATCATACTGCTTCAGAGTTGACATCTTTATTTTAATTGACTACTAGTCACAGGAACTCTGTAATAGTTATATTTTTCTGTACATTGGAGTTCTGGAATATAATACAGAAGTTAAATTACATTGTTAAACTGCTTTAAACCTCAGTAGTTATAGCTTCCTAAGTTTTTTCCCTACAAATTTGAAACTATTACTAATGCAGAATATTTAATAATTAATGAAAGTAAAGCATGTCAGTCTTTGTATTTCAGAGTAGGTTTTAAACTGTATTTATACTTATGACTTTACTATTTTGTACAGAGGTGGACATTTCTGTGTCATCAGTTTTTCAGTCAAGTAGGAAAGTAAATAGTTGGCATAATTTAATCTGATTCCTTGAAATAAAGAGGTTTTAACTGGGGAGTTACAGTAGATTTTTAGGGTTGCAGTTGCCAAATACAATAGCTGCCTTTTTTTATTAGCTGCCCTTTTTTTTTTTTTTTTTAAATGCTTACTATGTGCCAGGCACTGTGTTGGTGTGTGTGTTTACATGTATAATCATTTAACCATCATAACTTTGTAAGGGATTACCTGCATTTTGCCTATGAGGAAAGTGAGGCTCTGGAAGTTTTAAATAGTATGTCCACTATCACATCAGTTAGTATGATACCGAATCAAGATTGAGGCACAAATTTTGTTAATGTTTCTTTTTCTTTCCATTACACGATTGGTTTCATACTTAAAAACCTAGGAATTTTAAACTACATTATGAGTTATAAGCAAGCAAATAAAACCCAGTTCAGCCCACAAGTGTGTGTGGTGGGAACTGTACTTGCATTGTTTTTTGATTAGTTCCATTTCTATAACTTGAACTACAAGCTGAAAAGATAGGATGGTTCTTATAAGAAATTTGTTCTTGTAGACCAGGGCTCTCCAAACTTTTCAGTCCGTGGGCTGCATTAACTATCAAACAGCAGTTTGGGGGCTGACTGCACACTAGAGGTCCAAATAAAAAAGAATCAAAACATAGATGTTGTTTTTAATTATTTAATATTATTTTATTCAGATAAAAAGGTCTCCACGGGCCGGATGAGAGGGCCTCGTGGGCCGCATCCAGCCCGCGGGCCGTAGTTTGGAGACCCCTGTTGTAGACATTCATATTTTTAGTTAATTTTTAAAGATTTATTTTTATTGTTGTTTTTGACAGAGAGAGAGAGAGAGAGGGAGATACAGAGACAGACAGAAGGGGGAGGGCCCCGAACAGTCTCCATAGTTGTATATCATTGGTTTTTCCACATAGTTTCATTCCACAGGTGGGCGCGAGGCTGCACAGGGCAAGAACTGGGCCGGGGTCTTGCCCCGGTGAGAACTGAACTGGGGGCACTCCCCAGTTCAGCATATGGGTCCACATTGGCCGGGGCTGGGATTCGATCCTCGGTCCCCAGGGCTGCGAAGTGAGCGCTCAACCCACTGAGCCATCCCGGCTTCCCCTAATTTTTAAATAATATATATAAAAATCATTTTCTGAATTTTGATATAAAAAGTCACTAAATAATATAGCTTGCTATGTATTTAGATATACTGTGAAAATTGTATTTTTCTGTGAGACAGCATTACTTTTTATATTTACAAATTTTGGGAGGGCCCAGAGCAGTCTCCATAGTTGCATGTCATTAGTTTTCTACATAATTTCATTCCACAGGTGGGTGTGGGGTCATGTAGGGCTGGAACCAGGCTGGGGGCTGTGCAGGGCATCAGGTTTATCCAGATCGAAGCATGTATCAGTATACTTTTTATAGCTGAATAATATTCCATTGTATATATCTGTCACAATTTGTTTATTGATTTATCCACTGATGGACATTTTATATTATTTCCACTTTTAGGCTATTAATAACTTACAAATGATGCTGCTATAATCATTTGAGTACAAATTTCTTTGTGCACATTTTCATTTCTCTTGGTTATATGAGTGCTGTCTGCAAAAAAAATCCAGTCATTGTCAATATAACGAGAACAATTACATGGTTGGATACTTTTGGAATAGCCCTCATATACTTAGAAATGAAATTGCTGAGTCTTGTTTTTGATAGTTTCTTGTTTCTTGCTCATAAATTTTCTTTTGATATGTAATTTTTTAATATTCTCCATTTGAAAATTTCAGTATCAGAAATTTTTGGAGATGTGTCTTATGTCTCTCCTTCATTGAGGCATATTTTCTTTGGTGCTTGATGTTTTCTTATTGCTAGTTTATATTTGATTTTAGTCTGTGGAAATCTTAGGGGCTTAAATTGGATATTCTTAGCTTCAGAGTAAATTTTTTTTGCTTCTGTTAATGCCAGGGTTTGCCACTTACCTGGGAAAACTTGGGCTCCTTTCCAGGATCCCCAGGCTAATGTGACTGTCTCTGGTTCAGCCCTCTCACCTTGCTGCTAACCTAAGTTCTTTCTGATCCAACTCAGAGCTGATGATAGCCCTCAGGGTAATCCTTTCTTTCACAATTGGTAATAGCACCTTGTTGCTGCTCTAGTTTCAGTTCACTTGTTTTTCTTTTGAGATTGCTAGGCACCTAGGAAATAGGACACTGTGTTAAATTGCTTCATATAAGAATTAGTTATTTTGTGTCAGGGTAGTCCTTTTGAGTAAGTAGTTCATTGAATAGAATAGATCTTTATAGATCTTCCAAAGCGTTCTGTGGATAAAATGTGTGCATTTAGAAATCTGATCATTGTTTCTTGAAGAAATTTTGATTGGGAATATTATAAAATACAAACTTTATAACCAGTGTTCTTTTCTTGGACATTCATGGTTCTGCACGGGCCGGGGCCGGGATTTGATCCTCGGTCCCCGGCGTGCAAAGTGAGCGCTTAACCCACTGAGCCATCCCGGCATCCCCTGCATGTGATTTTTAAAAACTATTCTTGGGGAAGCCAGGATGGCTCAGCGAGTTAAGTGCTCGCTTTGCAGCCCTGGGGACCAAGGATCGAATCCCGGCCCCGGCCCGTGTGGACCTATATGCTGAACTGGGTGTGCTTCCCATGCAGGAGGTCCCAGTTCAGTTCTTGCCCCCCAGTTGGGCCCCTGGCTCGAGGGGGTGTGCCTCCCATGCAGGAGGCCCCCAGCCCAGTGCCCGCCCTGTGTGGCCCCTGCCCACCTGTGTGGAATGAAATCCATGTGGAAAAGATGATGACGTACAACTATGGAGACTGCTCTGGGCCCTTCCCCCTTCTCTCTGTCTTTCTCTGCCTCTGTCTCTCTCTGTGTCAAAAACAATAAAATCTTAAAAAAAAAAATATTCTCTGGGTAAAAGCACAAGATTAAAGCTAAATAACTTATGCCATAAATTTCATAGTTATGGCTTCACTCTACATTCAAATGAAATAAGAGTTGAACAAAAGTTATTTTTCAGGCTGTGAGAAATAATATAATAGCTAATATTTGTGGAATGTTTATGTGCTGGGCACTGTTCTAAATGTTTATATGTTTGATTCTCACAAGTGTTCTATGAAATAGGTGTCATTGTCTATTTTATACATGAGTTAAAAAGCATCGGAAAGTCGAGTATACTTTTTCTAAGGTCACAATCATAGTACATGATAAAGCTAGAATACAGACCCAGTCTGGCCGCAGTCTGTGTGATTAAATACTGTGCTTCACTGTAGTAAATGAGAAAATTTAGAAGTAGCAGTTATTGGTAGATTTAAGTGGTTTTTTCCAAATGTGTATTTTTGGTTTTAGTTTGTTTTTTGAGAAAAGTAGGATACTAATTGACCTATTTTAGTAACTTTTGTTGGATATTTTGGTTGGTATTCTGATATCATTTATGTTTTATTTGTCAGCTATTTTAGGGGACTATGTTCCATATAAAAATAATTCTTATAAATTCTTACATTTTTCAGCCAAAATGTATTTTATTATATCGTACTTTTTAAAGCCATTTTAAACAACTTCATTGAGGTGTATCTTATATTTTATAAAATTCTCCCATTTCAAGTATACAATTTAATGATTTTTAGTAATTTACTGAGTAATCCAGCCATTACTGGGTTTAGAACAGTATCATCTCCCAGTAAGATCCCTCTTGCCAGGAAATTCTCTTCTCACCTCCAGCCCCAGGCAACCACTAATCAGTTTCTGTCTCTAAAAATATGTCTTTTCTGGATAACTCATATACTGTATTTTGCTACGTTAATGTTTACTTTGTGACCCACATTTGTGAGGGAAAAATAAGGATGCACATTATATATATATGGGTAGTACTATTTTCATATCTGTGTTTTTAATTTTTTTATTTATGCTTATGAGTTAAAAGTGTGACTATAGAAATCAATAACCATATCTGTATGTAAAATAATATCCTGAAATACAATAATCTCCTTGGCTTGGGTCCCAACTTGTCCAGGGTTTCTCTGAACTTCAGCCTCCCATGCCTCCACCCTTGTGAGTTTTCTGCTTCCAACCCACCTAGGGCTGCATTTCAGCCTGTGTCCCCAGGTGTCCAGCTCACTCCCTCTTAGCCTTCTATGATGGGTAAATACTGTGAATTTGTTACAAGCGCATAAAATCTCTTTTTTTAAAGATTTATTTTTATTGTTTTTGGCAGAGAGAGAGACAGAGACAGAAAGGGAAGGACCCAGAGCAGTCTTCATAGTTGCATGTCATTGGTTTTCTACATGGTTTCATTCCACAGGTGGACATGGGGCTGTGCCGGGCAGAAACTGGGCCTGGGACCCTCCCCCATTGACCTCGCCCTGGCAAGAACCGAACTGGGGTCATGCCCCAGTTCAGCATATAGGTTTGTACAGCTCTGGGGCCGGGATTTGATCCTCAGACCCTGGGGCTGTAAGCAAACGCTCAACCTGCTGAGCCATCCCGGCATCCCCCATAAAATTTCTTGTACCTTGTGTCTATCTGTTCTTGTTTTTTATAATTATTTGCTGTGTAACATTTCTTGTACCATAATATGTTAAAAAAATAAAATGCTAGATTTCCTTTATACTACAAAAGACACATACCTAAATGTAAACAAATAAAAATTTGAATTAAAAAATTAAATGAAAGATTTTTTTCCTGAAAGTTTGGACCAAAAATGTGGGTGTTCGTAAAACATGGGAGGGAGTGCATTGTACATGGCAAAATACAGTACGTGGAATCATACAATATGTGTGCGGTCTTTTGTGTTAGACTTCTTTCACTTAGCATAAAGTTTTTTAGGTTCATCCATGATAGTGTGTTTTAATAATTTGTTCCTCATTATTACTGGATAGTTTTCCATTACACTGACGTACCACTGTTTATCTTTCACCTCTACCAATTTTTAAAAACATAATACTTCTAAACTAGTTGAGATACTTGCCAACCTTGCTGAGTATGATATAGTGCTGACTCAGCATCATTTTAGTGAATTAATTAATTATACCTTGAGTAAAAGAATGATTCTTTCACTGTTTGAAAGAAAATATGACTGTATTCATAAGGGATTATTGCTCTTTAACTAAATGTACTTAGACTATTAAACTTGAGTTCTTGTTTCTACATATTATAGTTTTCTCTGTTTTTGCTACAATCATTGTGCCTATCTCTAGAAGCCACCTTCTAACATTTTATAGTGCATAGACCCTTACCAAGTCCTAGGAATATTTCCCATGAATAAAAATTTGAAGAAAGTGTGGATGTTATGGCATTCATTTTGACCTCTTTGAGACCCAGTTGTGCTTCCTTTTCTTGAAAGTGTTTTCCAGCCCCTTTGTTAAGAGAGATGTTAATTAGTTTTTCTGTTTTCAGAGTCTATTTTATTCTTCATCCTGCTGGTATTCAGCACTGTTTTTGTGAGGTATTTGGAATACAAGAGATGACTAAAATATTAGGTTTGTATTAGAATCAAGCAAACATATTTCAAGAAATGTAGCAGTAGCCCAGAAATAATGTACCTTGAATAATTAATAATTAATATCTCTTACATATAAATTTTGGTAAAATTTTTTTTAGTCATACGAAAATTGATTTTTCTTTTAAATGTCATGTTGGAATTTAACTAAATTCTAGTATGTTCTTTACTAGAATGATTTAATAAAAGGATTTACTTATATAACATGTTTAAAAGAAAGGTGAAAACCACTTTTTGAAACTCATGTTCTGTCTAAATTTTATTGACGTTTAAGGTACTTCACAGAATGAAGATGGCTCCAGACCCAAGGATGAAACAAGGTAAGAGTTTATTTATTTATTGCTTACCAAGAATGCAGAAAGACACAAGGGAGAATGAATAAATATTTATTTTAGTCAAAACTTCAAGTTCATATTGATACAAGGATAAATGAGTATCAAAAATAATTCAAGGCTCAAGGTAAGAAAGGAAATGTTTATGAAAGATTTAAGACTCTTACATTTTTCTGGAGTAGGCCAGGGATACCCAAATTGCTAATATTTCCTTCAGCTTGTAGAAAGTGAATTATTGGTATTTTTTTCAAAGGCAGGGAGTTCAGAATCCCAGGGCCATCACTGGGCTGTTCTAAGATATGTACAAGTTTTGGGTACATGTGAAGGTCAACCACTAACTGGCATCTTCTGGGCCTTCATTATAGAAGGGGCAGAGATTTATACCAACTGTTTACTCTTAACTTAGATTCAGCACTTTTGTGTTGCCTTATCTGCTTTTAATGTAGTGCCTGAAAGTGTTAAATGCCATGGGTTGTTAAACAACTTAACGTATTTTAAGGGTTTATTGGTTTTCTTAGAAATAGGTAATGGGAGATAAAAATTAGGAAAGGAGATTATCCTAGTCTAAAAGCAGTAAGTGACATGTCTCAAATAGAGAGTTATAAAATCCAATTGGATTCTTTTTTTTTTTTTCCCAACTGGGTGGGCATTGGGTAGGAAGAAAATGAACCATAGGAGGAGGAGGAGTCAGAGGAGGAGAAGAAAAACCTGAAAAGCAATGTCACAGAACATAGAGGGAAAATATCCACAAAGATGGGGTATTTTAAGTGTCTGAAGTTACAAGGGAGAATAGGTGGAGCAAGTGGAACAAAATGATGGTGGTTGAAGCTGAGTTGATAGGTACATGAACTAATCAATTAACTTGTGTAATATATGAAAAATTTCATAATAAGATATTTAAAAAAGACAATTCATTAAGATCTTTAGGAAAATCAAAGTCTATAAAGCTGTTGGGTTTTACCTAATAGAGATCTACTCATGGAGTCACTCTTGTGACAATCATCTGTACTAGTCTTACAAGAGGTAGAATATTAAGGAATAGTAGTAACTTCTTGGCCAGAGAAAAATAACTATTTTATTTCTCATTGTGATTAAAGGCAATAGAAAAGTTGTTTTTCTTTTAATTACATTAATATTTCTATAGACTGAAAGAAAACTTAAGCCTATTGTGTCTCTTTTTAGCCTAGGTTTTATGTTTAATAGAAGATTATTTTAATTTTTGAAAATTTTCTCCATGAAAATGTTTTAAGATTTCAGTTTGCTTTGGATATATAACTCTTCTTTTGTATAAACTTTTATTTTTGCATTAATAAGTGAGCATGTGATAGAATTATATACTCCATTGAAAGGTTCTGTTAATGACACTGCTGTTTCTTTTTTTGCAAATGTCTGTCTATTATGAAATCACTGTAGGCAACTATAAATTTCTTACAAAGGTATTGCTAGAGCCCTAACTTCATGCCATTTATTTAACCAATGCTTTATATTTTCCCATGTGAATCATTGTCACAAGTAACCTGAGGAACAGTGTCTTCCTAGGTTTCTGAGACGGGCAAACTAGTCTTTGAGCATGCATGTCTTTTTTGTTAAGCATGAATTTCTTTGTATTAGCTTTTATTTCAGAGAGCATATCTCTTGAGATGATTGATTGGTTTGAAAAGCATTTTGTAAACTGTCAAATGCTGTTTAAATGTTATTACACAACAATCATGGCCATGACAGGCTTTTTCCTTTTCCTTTTATTTGTTGACTTCATAACTATAAGACTAAAAACAAGGGCAGTATATATCCATTGAACAGTGGTGTCCACTCCCCCTGTTCCAGCTATCATTTAAGTAGTTTACTAAACAGGTTTAGGTTGTTTTGCCTTTCAAGTTCTGTGTATATCATGAATGTAATCTTTTTTTTTTAAGATTTATTTTTATTGTTTTTGACAGAGAGATAGAGAGATACAGAGACAGAGAGAAGGGGGAGGGCCCAGAACAGTCTCCACAGTTGTACATCATTGGTTTTTCCACATAGTTTTATTCCACAGGTGGGTGTGGAGCTGCACAGGGCAGGAAGTGGGCCAGGGTCCCACCCCGGTAAGAACTGAACTGGGGCCACTCCCCAGTTCAGCATATGGGTCTGCACGGCTGGGGCTGGGATTTGATCCTGGGTCCCCAGGGCTGCAAAGTGAGCACTTAACCCACTGAGCCATCCCGGCTTACCCTATGAATGTAGTCTTCTTGTTCTACTTTGCAAGTCTGTCTGTTTTATATTTCTCAGTGTTGTCTTCTGTCATTTTTATGAAATACTAAGATGATGAGGCCTGGTGTTCCAAGATTTTGTTATTAGATATACCTTCTTGACTATTACTCTTTTACTTATGTCTTATGACCTTTCTGTATTAGTATCTTGATTCTCCAGGGTTCTTTATCCTGTCCATAAATATCTGAGCTTATGTATAGGTCAGATACAGATGTATGGTGAGATAAGCAGAGATTTATATGATGTGGAGCAAAGGAACAAAGCCACAGTAGCACACAATTAGTAGCTAATTGCTTTTTAAAGGTAATGGTGGTGATGAGTTAATACTGATAATTACATATTTACCGTATATAGAGTGTCCCAAAAGTCACACAAGAAGTAATTTTGATAGAAAACACAGGTTTATAATTAAAAATTGTAAATTTTTATTGCTCAACAATGAAAACATTGTTCTTTCATGTAGCGCTCCATTTTTAATAACCCGGAACTGTCAGCTGTCACGCTGTCTTTTTTGTTCATTGGCAACACTTTACCGCACAAATGACGCAAAATTCAAATCTTGTGTGAATTTTGGGACACCCTTTACTATATTGGTTTCCCTCTTGCTTTTCAAAATTCCATTTCGAATTTTAGTTTCATACTCACTAAAGGAACTAAAATAAACCATCAGTACTATTTCAGTATGGGCATACTTCTCAAACTTCAGAATATATTAGAATCATCTGGAGGATTTGCACAACCACAGATTGATGAGTCTCATTTCCAGTTCTTGATTTTTCAGGTATAGAGGGGGCTTAAGATTTGCATTTCTCATAAGTTTCTAGGTGATGCTGATTCTGATAGACAAGGATAAAGAGGTGTTTCTTAGAGTACAACAAATTATTATGGGAAATTTATTCAGGTATATAACAAAATCTACTTACTGAAAATCCAGGCTTGCAGAATTTGCCAGAAATGTTACTCCATCTTAATCCTATACTCTTACTTCAGAGCTGGTTTGAATCTTGTTTTGTTTTTGAATGTTTTTATTTTTATTAGAAACAATATATGATTGTTTTTTAAAATGTGAATCATTGTATAAAAATGTATAAAAGTTTCATGGAAGAAATAGCATTTAACTATGATCATAAAGCATAATTATCATTTGGGTATGTCTTGGGGGAATTGGAGAGAGAAGGGAGTTTTGGTGGAAGAAGAACAATCATGGAGGTGTAATCTGAGGAAGAGTGTCTTGGTTTCTCAGACCTAGAGTACATAGACATTTCCTTTTAAAAGATTTATTTTTTTTGCTTCTCAGTCTTTTGGCTAAGATCAAGTGTAAGATTTATTTTTATTGTTTTTGACAGAGAGAGAGAGAAGAGAGATGGGGGAGGGCTGAGAGCAGTCTCCATAGTTGTATGTCATTCATTTTCAATATTGTTTCACTCCACTGGTAAGTGCAGGGCAGGAACCAGGCTGGGGGCCTCCCAGTTGAGCAAGCATATGTGTCTACATGGGCTGGGTGCAGGATACGATCCTTGGACCCCGAGACTGCAAGACGATCGCTTTACCCCCTGAGCCATCTTGGCATTCCTATAGACATTTCCGTGAGGTAGATAGGTATCAATTATTTTTACAAGTTATGAGAAAATGGAGGCTCAGAAAGGAAAACGAACTTCCCTGAGTTAATAGTGCAAGTGACACAGTTGAACCTCGGACTATCTTACCTTTAGAGTCTGAGTTCATAATTACGCTTTACTGCTGCCTAAAGTGGAATGCTTTTTTTAAACGTAAGTAAGTGCTTAGTTCTCAGTAAATGTTAGTTATGTTTTTATTGTTAATTTCAGGTGTATAAAACAATGTAATGATCAGACATCTATACCCCTCACAGTGATAACCCCACTACACCTCGCAAAGTGATAACCCCACCAAGTCTACCATCCATCTGACACCATACATAGCTATTACAATACCATTGACTATACCTTATGACTATATAGAAATATATATGTATATACATATTCTTTTAAAGATTTATTTCATTGTTTTTGACAGAGGCAGAGAGAGGCAGAGAGAAGGGGGAGGGCTTAGAGCAGTCTCCATAGTTGCACGTCATCAGTTTTCAATATGGTTTCATTCCACACAGGTGGGCATAGGCTGCGCAGGGCAGGAACCAGGACAGGGGCCTCCCACATGGGAGGCACATCCCCTCGAGCTAGGGGTTGGACCAGGGGCCCCACACGTGAGAAGCTTGCCTGGGCAAGGACTGAACTGGGGCCACAACCCAATTCAGCATATGGGTCCTCACAGGCCCGGTGTTGGGATTTGATCCTTGATCCTTGGGGCTGCAAAGCAAGCGCTTAACCCACTGAGCCATCCCAGCTTCCCCAGAAATACATATTTTTAATTATTATTGACATTCATGGAATTCTGGGATAGCTCAACGGTTGAGTGCCTGCCTTGCAAATGTGAGGTCTGGTGTTCAATTCCCTGCCCCAGCCTGTGCAAATCCATGTGTGAACTGCAATGCAATTGATAACCACCAGGATGGCTTAGCAGTGAAGGTGCTCACCTCCCATGTGGGAGGCCCCTGGTTTGGTTACTGCCCTGCACAGCCCCATACCCACCTTTGTCGAATGAAACCATGTCAGTTGATGATGTACAACAATGGAGACTGCTCTGGGCTCTCCCTCTCCTGTCTGTCTCTCTCTCTGTCTCTCAAAAACAATAAAATAAATTTTTTAAATTTATTTTTAAAAAATTTATTTTATTGTTTTTGACAGAGACAGAGAGAGACAGAAAGAAGGGGGAGGGCCCAGAGCAATCTCCATAGTTGTATGTCATCAGTTTTTGACATGGTTTCATTCCACACACGTGGGCAGGGGCCATGCAGGTCAGGGGCCTCCCACATGGGAAACACGCCCCAGTTCAGCATATGGGTCTCCTTGGGCCTGGGCCAGGGCCAGGGTCGGGATTTGATCCTTAGTTCCTGGGGCTATAAAGCGAGTGCTCAACCTGCCAAGCCATTCCTGCTTCCCCTAAAATAAGTCTTTAAAAAAGAAAAGGTTTTTCAATGGGCACTGGGAATATGGCCAGCAGTACATTGATTAGAGACGT
Organism: Craseonycteris thonglongyai; assembly: GCA_004027555.1. Taxonomy (NCBI): domain Eukaryota; kingdom Metazoa; phylum Chordata; class Mammalia; order Chiroptera; family Craseonycteridae; genus Craseonycteris; species Craseonycteris thonglongyai. The sequence goes on from PVKE010020325.1 coordinate 17,903, forward strand.
ATAGAATAATCGCCATGCAGTATGGATGACCCAGTTGAAGTTACTGGGATAATGTGAACTGTAGCCCATGTTACCTCAACCTCTTTGAAATTATCAAGCTTTAGGAAACTGAAGTCTACCAGAATAAAAAGATATAGACTAAAGAAACAGTTTTTGGAAAGCCGGGATGGCTCAATGGGGTAGGCACTCACTTTGCAGCCCCGGGGACCAAGGATCGAATCCTGGCCCCGGCGTGTGCAGACCTATATGCTGAAGTTCAGTTCTCACCGGGGCAAGACCCCTGCCCAGTTCCTGCCCTGTGCAGCCCCGCCCACCTGTGGAGTGAAACTATGTGGAAAAACCGATGATGTGCAACTGTGGAGGCTGTTCTGGCCCCTCCCCCTTCTCTCTGTCTCTGTATCTCTGTCTCTGTCAAAAATGGTGAATAAATCTTTAAAAAAAAAAAAGAAACACAGTTTTAATTTTTTTCTATCTCTGCCAGCGTCTGTATAATTGTATAGGACCTAGTAAAAGTTCTTTGTACTACCAAACTACTGTTGTTTTATTGCTGTTTTAATTTTAACACCAGTAGAGCAATCCTATTGAACATGTGGTGTAGGTTGTCATAGTCATCTGTCATTTCTAATTCTTTAGTGCCCAGTGGGCTTGAGCTGTGATTTCTTCTTTTTAGTTGGAAAAAAATACTCCAGCAACACATATACTAATGGGTAAAAAAGAGAGACTTTTTATCTTGTGAATCACTGGAAATGAAAACCTCAGGACTTTTTCTTACTGGCCCAGTGGAAAATTTATTAGAACATTTTGTAGAATAATCTGCCTCTTTAATTTGGTACTTTACTTGGTTTATTTAGTCTAGTAAAATAAACCTGGTTTCTCACTTGGAGCATTCTCCAGAATTACTTGTTAATCCCAGAGAACAGCAGTGGGAAAAATAAATGAAAGATTAATTGTAGTGAAAAGATTGCTTGGAGTAAGGGGGAATATTGGGCAATAGTGGAGGAATTAAAGGTATTAGGGAAAGTACCCTATGATGGAGCCCAGTGATACTTGAAAGGGAGCTAGCTGATGGAATGTGAAGATAGAGGGAGTTTAAAGGACATCATGAGACTGAATAAAAGACATAGTAAGAGACAGGTTGAAGGAATAGAAGTTTATAGGTAGAGAGGTTTCAGAATTGAAGATCTAGGAAGAGGAACAATTCTTAAGAATTAAGGAAATTTAAGGAGTCATCATACTACACAGGTTGTCACATAACAGTGTTGATAAACAGGTCAAGATATTAGAGGGGTGAGCAACATAGATATTAAAATTGTTAAGTTTTTAATTCTCAACAGAACGTAACATTTTTGGAATCCAGTTTCTGTTGCCCCTCTGTCATAGCAGATTTACTTCATGCCTGAATGATTCTCCTCCTTCACATGTTCCTAAGACTTGACTAGCACTGAATGTGTAGTTTAGTATGAATTTTCTAGTTGAGAAGGTTTTTAGAATTGTTTCCTCCAGGTAATGAACTTTTAAGGTACAAAGAGATTAAATAACTTTTTTTTTCTTCCTTTTTTTTTGGTCACATGATTTGTCTATATCAGAATCAGATCTAGAAACCTCAATTTTCCCACTGTTGGTCCATTCTACCAGTTGTCTATCTTTTAAAAAGCATCAGGAACCTTTCTTTAAAACTAATTATGATAGTAATCTCTTAAAATAGTATAGAGAGTCAGTACTCAAGAGTCTCAAAGTGGGGTATATGGCTCAAAATGGGTTTGGAATCTCAGCACCTAGGGGAAGGGAAAGAGTGTCAAAGTTGACTCTTCCTACATTCAGCTCACATTCTGGGGTGGCTTGGTTTTACTGGCAGTTAACATTAACCAGGTGCTAACTGCTGATTACTAAGCTATTCCCTTTATTCACAATAAGTATTTGAGGAACAAAAGCAGTGATTATCATACCCTACTATTTATACATAACATCTGGAGATCTTGTTGAAATGCTAGATCTGATATAGTAGGTTGGGAGTGGAGTCTAAGATTGTGCATTTCTAACATGCTTCTATGTATTGTTGCCTTTGGCTTCTAGTTGAAAAACCATACTTTAAGAAGGAAGGCCCTGAAGAACTTCTGTAGAATATAGTTTGAAATGACTTAATACTCGGTGTTGCCTCTCTATTTTGATTTCTTGAATCGATTAGATTTTATTTTGTTCAGGCTTGTTCCAAAGGTTCAGAAGTGCGGATTTAATACTGTAGATAACAGAGCCTTGGCTGAAGCATCTGCAAACTAGCTAATCAAACTATGCTTTCTAATTTATGACTTAGAATTCCTCCTTGGAAAAGGAATCAACTATAGTTAGTTGTTTATAACAGTAGTAATAACTTTCAAACTGACATTTCCTGTTAGTGTCCTTCCCCCCTCTTTCTTTATCTCCAATTGATGTCATTCATTGCTTTGAAAAAAAGATAGCTCCTTAAAAAATAGGTCTTTGGGCTCCCCTACTCTAGATCACTAACATTGAACATTTTATATAACATTTGCTGGGATAGAGGGGAGAGCACCCTGTCCCTGGGAAATAAGTGTACTTCTTTCTCCTACCATGGAACAATCAGCCCTACTCAAAACCTGAAAGCCAATGGTAACCAAGAAAATGATGAAGTTATCTGTGCTTATGATAAAATAGTGCCCTTTCCAAGACATTTGAGATTTTGAAAATTTGACTCTCTTCCTGCTTATAAAGGGCCTCATTTGACTTATTTGAAATCTGAACCAGCATACCTAATAGTTTTGAGTGACCCCAAGTGTTTCTGTGTCCCTAGGCAACAGCTCACTCATTTCTGAATGGGCTCAGGGTTATACAAAGACCCTATCCAAGGGCTGGCTATTTATGTATTTGATAAGGCTGGCCAGAAATAAGAAAGCTTTCTGAAAACTGTTTTCTTCTAAATTCAAAGAGCATTCTTTATTCCTTCCCTTTTCTTTCCTCCTTTTCTTACCCAGAGTGAACACAAATGGATCAGATGAACCTGAGGATGCAGGGTCTGGTGAAAATAGGAGAGTCAATGGGGATAATTCTCCATCACTTTCAAATGGCGGTTTTAAACCTTCTAGGCCTCCAAGACCTTCACGACCACCTCCACCTACCCCACGTAGACCAGGTGTGTATTCCAGCCTTAGCTAGGGATGTAGCTTAGTACTGGGATTGTAAATAATGTCCTGTTTGGGAATCGATTCTCTAGTAAGTTTCAAGAGGCCCTTTTAGGTTTTGGTCTTTTTTTAAACAATCAACTTACAATTGCATTTATTTATTTATTTTTATTGATTTTGACAGAGAGAGAGAGAGAGAGAATGAGAGAGAGAGAATGATACAGAGACAGAGAGAGAACTGAACTGGGGGAGCTCTCCAGTTCAGCACATGGGTCCACAAGGGCCGGGGCCAGGATTCGATCCTTGGTCCCTGGCTCTGCAAAGTGAGCACTTAAGCCACTGAGCCATCCCAGCTTTCCCTAGGTTGTTTTTTTTAATAACTATATTTTTGCACTTAAGATTTTGTCCAAGAAAGATCTTTATATAGGTAATTAAGACATGCCTTGTCTCTTAAGATTTTCTTCCGGGGTGAAGTTATTGAGACGTGTTCTATTCAGAATGAAAATCACATATGCATTATATAAAGTGTAGGCAGTACAGATAGGATTTTCTGCCAGGGTTTGTAACTGTGTACATAGTATGCCATAAAGCAGGGGTATCCAACATTTTGGCTTTCCTCTGGGCCACATTGGAAGAAGAATTGTCTTGGGCCACACATAAAATACATTAACACTAACGAAAGCTGATGAGCTAAAAAAAAATCACATAATATTTTAAGAAAGTTTACGAATTTGTGTTGGGCCGCATTCAAAGCCATTCTGGGCTATAGGCAGCCCATGGGTCACAGGGTGGACAAGCTTGCCATAGAGTTAAGTATCTGGTTGCTTATTTTCACTATATCCTTTAAAAAGATAATTAGTAAATTGCAAGTTACCCAACGATGCTAAATGATATTCATATTTTAAAGCAAAAATTATACAACAAATGAACATATTTCAAGTAGTAAAAGTAAACATCTACAGGTAGAATATTTATTTTTTTCTGATTAGGCAGAACAGATCTTTAATCTTTTATTATTTCCCTCTGCTGGTATGTAGACAGGTAATGTAAAATAATTAAACCAGATATTATTAGAAAAGTAAATTGGTTGTTCACAAATCATTTTATTAAATGACTTTGTGTTTAAATTTACATCTTTTCTCTTTTTCTGTAGATAATTATGTTAACAATATATTACCATTCTTTAAGATTGTACAGTACTTTCTCATAGTACTGGTGACTTCCTCCAGGAATTGTTTTGTCAAATATTTCTTAAAGATATGATATATACTTAATAACTATTTATAATAATATTATTGCTTATCAGTCAGATCTTCCATATTATAACTAACATCAAGAATTGGTCTCTGATTTGCAAAATTTCATAGGAAAGACAGTTTTGTTTTTGCTTTTTTAATTTTATTGTTTTTGACAGAGACAGAGAGAAGGGGAGGGCCCAGAGCAGTCTCCATAGTTGTATGTCATCAGTTTTCGACATAGTTTCATTCCACACAGGTGGGCAGGGGCTGTACAGGGCAGAAACTGGGCCGGGGGCCTCCTACATGGGAGGCACACCCCCATGAGCTGGAAGCTGAACTGGGGGCCTCCCACATGGGAAGCTCGCCCTGGTGAGAACTGAACTGGGGGCTACACCCCAGGTTAGCATATGGGTCCACACAGGCCGGGGCCGGGTTTCAATCCTCACACCCTGGGGCTGCAAAATGAGTGCTTATCACGCTGAGCCATCCCAGCATCCCCGAAAGACAGTTTTAAAGATCTGGACTATTACTAAATGGACTTAGAATACCATGGGATACCAATGCTTGCCTATTCTAAAAGTTTATATTTCCTGTGGCATCAGGAAATCAGAATCTGTGCTTCATAATTAATAATGGGACATGGAGTATACAGAACCTAAAAATTGTGAACAAGCGTATTTATTGGGACCCTTGCTATTTTTTTGTTATTTATTTTATTTAATTTTTACCTGCATATTTACATATTAAATTTTATATTTTTCATCTGCTTTTTTTGTTTTTTAAAGTTAAAATTTTATCCTGAATTTAGATTAAAAAAAAATAAACGATTGTTTTTCTGTTTTTCCCTAATCTTTTATAGCATCTATCAATGGTTCACCTTCTGCTACTTCTGAAAGTGATGGATCTAGTACAGGTTCTCTGCCACCAACAAATACAAATTCAAATACGTCTGAAGGAGCAACATCTGGATTAATAATTCCTCTTACTATATCTGGAGGCTCAGGCCCTAGACCATTAAATTCTGTACCTCAAGCACCCCTACCACCTGGGTGAGTAACTGTTTTTGGTTAACATTTGTTTTCTTTAGGCTTCTGCTTATATTTATTAATAAGGAAAATAATACCAAATTTTAGTTCTCTCAAGCAATTGTGACTAATTTGGGTGGGGTCAAATGGAACAAAAAAAGCTCACCACATTTGAAATTTCCCCCCTTGTTTTCAGGGCAGAATGGAAGAATATATGTATATATTTTAAAGATTTATTTTGTCTTTTGAGAGAAGGTAAGATAGAAATGAGGTGAGATAGAGAAGTGGGAGGGCCCAGAGCAGTCTCCATGGTTTCATATCATTTGCCATGACATAGTTTCACTACATCCAGGTGGATACGGGGCTGCACTGAGTGGGAACTGAACTGGGGTGCTCCCACATGGGAGGCAAGAACCTTTGCCGCCATCTCAGCATTGCCACAGTTCAGCATATGGGTTTGCAGGGGCCAGGGTCAGGATTTGACCCCTGGACCTCATAACTGCAAGGCAAGTGCTCAACCTTCTGAGCTATCCCAGCGTCCCCTATGTGTATATATTTTTAGTGAAGGACAACCACAGAAAGTTAAAAACGAAGACCAAGTAATAAAATAGTCACCTAATTCAGATTGTTTTTTTCTTTGAAGGGAAAAAAACACCTTTTAAAATAAAATTTTTCTTTTCATCATGAAGTCATTATAGCAAAGTAATAATTTGGAAAACTGAAAATTAGTTTTCATAGTTCCATTTTAATCACTACAGATTTTTTTTTTTTAATTTGTTGTTTGAGAGAAGGGGCGGGGAGATGTAGAAAGAAGTGGGGAGGACCCAGAGTAGTCCCTCCATAGTTGTACGTCAGTTGTGAATAGTTTCATTCCACATAGGTGGATGTGGGATTGCCCAGGGTGGGAACTGAACCAGGGGCCTCCCACATGGGAGATGAGCACCTTTGCCACCATGCCATCTGGCAGTTACCAGTTACATCACAGTTCAGAATATGGGTTTGCACAGGCCTGAAATTGAATGAACCCTGGACCTCACAGTTGTGAGGCAAGCACTCAACTGCTGAGCTATGTTGGCATCCCCACTACTGATTATTTTTTAAATTGATAATTCTCTAATAGTTTGTATACGTATATATGTTGTGGCACTCATTAATCCAGAGCTCAGAATACTGATCAAAATTTATCAGCTGATAAATTAATAAACTCTTCATGAGAATTCTAATTGCTAAACAGAATATAATATAATGGATAATTAATTCATTTTTCTTTGGGAAAGCCTACATGGGAAACCAAATTAGAAAGTTGTTTATGCAAGAGATCAGCACAGAGAAACTGGGTGCTCTTAGAAGTAATTGGTACTTCTAAGCTGTGATGGTGTAGTCTTACCTTCTTCACTTTGGAGATAAACCTGCCAAGGAGACGAGAATATTCAGAATGACTTTGTCCATTGCACTATGCAGAGACACATCTGATAATAGTCCTTCTAGAACCCAGTTTTTCTAGAACCCAAACAGTTCTTTGCCTTTCAGTTAGTGGTTCATTTTTTTTTTTAATTTTAGAGTTTATAGATTAATTACAGGTTTCTTTTCCACTCAAGTCCTGCATATACCCTGATCAGACTAAGAGACTTTGTCTCCTGAATATATCAACTTTAAGCCTCTTTAGAAATATAAGGCATCTCCTAGAGCAGAAGATACTTCTGCAGAAGAAATCCCATCTACTATGTGTCACACTCAGGGTAATAATTTTGATGTTGTTCCTAAATTCTTTTGGTATCTTCTTTATATACTGACATGCTTATTTGCCTCAGTTCTGTAATGTGGTCATATAAGAGAAAAAGGCACAGACAGGTTTAAAAGGCCAGGCTGCTCATAACAAGTACCATACCAGCCTTTTTAATTTTGTGTTTAAGTTGGGAGCAGAGAGTGGACCAGCATGGGCGAGTTTACTATGTAGATCATATTGAAAAAAGAACAACGTGGGATAGACCAGAACCTCTACCTCCTGGGTAAGTATCTGAATTAATGAAGAAAAGAAAGTATTTATTCAAAACTGTGGATTATATCTGTATACAATCTTTCCTACATTCTTATTTTTCCTCTTCCTGTCGATCTTCTCTCTGTCCACTTTGTTTTGTTTTTAGGTGCAAACTAGAAAGAAGAGAGAGAATTGATTGAACATAATTAATGATTTTAATTTTCACTTATTTCTGACCTAAAAATTCCATAGATCTTGCTACTTCCAAGTTTTCCTTTCTGAATTTTTAACTGACTCAAACCACAGGGTTTTAGGATTAGTTTAAGAGTAATTGTTATTATTTTTTTTAAAGATTTATTTTATTATTGTGTTTTTTTGGGGGTGGGGGGCGTAGAAAGGGGAAAGACTCAGAGCAGTCCTCATAGTTTACATCATTAGTTGTTACATAGTTTCATTCCACACAGGTGAGTGTGGGTCCCCTCAGGGCAGGAACTGAACTGGGGATCTCCTGCATGGGAAATGAGAACCTTTATCACTACAGTTCGGCATATGGGTTTGCATGGGCAGGGGCTAGGATTCAATCCCTGGGCCTTGTGGTTGCAAGGCAAGCACTTAACCTGTTAGCTGTCCCACCATCCCCAAGAGCAATTAACTGAATAAGAATTACAGCTTCTATTATATATATGGGAATATATATTATAGTGAAGTTACTGCAAAATAGTTTGGGAAATAAAGACTATATCAATATGTGGTATTAAGCATTGAACATTTACATTATATATTTGGAAGAAAATATTCTAGGGAAGTCAGCAAACATGGGGAAATATTTAATCTTGCTAGTAATCTTAAATACACATATAAAAGATACTGTTTACTTGTTAAATTATCAAATAATATCTATTGTAAGATTATAGAGGAACTTTACCTCCTAACATTGCTGGTGGTAGTATAAACTAGTTACAGCTCTTACAGAAATTATATATAACCATAATAATGCGCAGAACTTTTAGTAATCCTCTCTGGGAACTTTATCTTAAAGAAATAATGCAAAGGAAGAAAAAGAATGTTTTGATATATTAAATGTGTTTATTATTTTAGTATTTACAATACTAAATGTTGAAAGGGAACCTAAAAAATCAACCTGGTAGAAACTATCAAGTTATTATATCAATATTTATTTAATATGCACCCATTTGAAATGATAAATTAGAGCATTCTGTTTTTTGTAAGAAGCTGTATATACTATTGTGTCCCTATTAGGTTTGCAATGGTCAGTCAAAAAAACATTGGAAAGAAAATGAGAACTTTTTTCTTCATTACTGAAATTTACTCACTGAATATACATTGTGTTCTAAAAACCTGATTTGGTACATCTGAAGAACTTTAAATAAAAGAAATTTTTAGAAATGTTCTTCTTAAGTTCACTTATAGACCATTTAAAAATACGTAAAATAAAGGACTTCAGGTAAATCAAAAGTGGTTTCTCAAGGTAAAATCTTACCAAACATGCACCAGGGCCAAAATGAAGTCCTGTTTAATTTTTTATCTGTTTCACAAGTATTTGTAGAATTAAGTTGTTTTTGTTCTCATTTAGATGGGAGCGGCGGGTTGACAACATGGGACGTATTTATTATGTTGACCATTTCACAAGAACGACAACATGGCAGAGGCCAACATTGGAATCTGTCCGGAACTATGAACAGTGGCAGCTCCAACGTAGTCAACTTCAAGGAGCGATGCAACAGTTTAACCAGAGATTCATTTATGGGGTAAGAAGATGGTTGCATTATAAATTAAATGAGTATTTGGTTTTTAACCTTTTCCTGCATATAAAATGTAAAGTACTAATTAGAAGAAGGGTACAAGTAGGGTGGCAACCCAGTTGATGCTGTTAGTAGATACTATTTTTAGACCTTGTCTCCAGTATTTTGTGTATGTGATCTATTTTTTTCTCTTTGATGTTTCTTGGAGTTCAGCCTGTTTTGTTCTATTAATGTCAAAAATAAAGAAGTTAGGTAGGACAACTTAAAATCCATAGATGAATAGTAAAAATAAACCCAAGCAGTTTGAGAAGAATTAAAACAGTTCTAAATTTAGTACTGCCTAACTTAGCAGAACATTTGAAGATCAGGGTCTAAGAACACCTCATTCTTTTCTTTTCCTTTTTTTGTTTATATGCAATATATTTGTGATTGTAATTTTTTTTAAGTTTATTTTATTATTTTTTGTTTACATTTGATGCTCCCTCCCCATGCCCCCCCCCCCCCCCCCCCCCCCCCCCCCCCCCCCCCCCCCCCCCCCCCCCCCCCCCCCCA